>CALYCA010000267.1:0-30119 GCA_944452715.1 Ophion slaviceki | reverse complement strand
ATATACCGTCGAAGGTAGTTGATTAGAATTTTATTTTGTTTGATGAGTCCAAAAGAGTGTGACGTCGACGTTAGGTGATGCGAAAGCTGAATCTGCAAAAACAGATTTTGAATCATGAAAAAATAAAGAACTGAAATAAATTCGAAAAACGAAATACGACAGCATTTCCGAAGAACATTATTGTTTCTAAGGGTTTCGTAGCTGGTATAGAAACCCTCATAATTTCGTTGCATCCATTCGCGTCTATCTACTACCGCGGCGTGCTTTTAAAAGGTTTTTCTCGTTCGAATGTATAGCGTTTCCGTTCTTTTTTAGCATTGAAAATGCTCTTAAAAATGTACATGTTTGTTGACGTTTGCTGGGTATAGGGATCTGAGTTAGCTGGGTGTTACACGAAACTAACGCTACTCCGCTGCCACTGTGCTGTAGTAGAGTGATTGCCTGAGTGAAACGCCTGTGATGCCTGATCTGATGATCTGATGTTAAAAATTGTAATGTAGTGTAAATTACATGTAAATTACATATAGGATGGATCAATGATGGATGGATGGATGGATATTTACATGTACCAGTTTTTTATTACCCGAAATGTCTGATTACATTTTCAATGCCATGAGATAGTTGAACTTTGTGTAATATCTGTAGCTTTTTAAAAATACTTTTCCAGCTGCGCACACGATACGCGAGAAGCTCCGCGCCGTCGCGCAATATTCCTCATTAAACGGCTAATTGTGACGCTCAGGCATAATGGAGTGGAATGGCCGAGACAGAAGCACCCCTTCCTCTCCTGCCCAACGCGGCAGATGAAGCACTCGCAGAGGTATTTGCGTGATGATCCAAGGGATGTATTAACTACTTTATTTTCCCGCAAAACCGCATTTATTAAGGGGTTACCCCCACTTGCGATTTTGAAAAAATCGATTTTGTTTATTGCATTTTTTTGAAGTATAAGTATCCGGGCCCATACTTCTGTATGGGCCCGGAATAGATGACTCTATGTAAGTTTACAAAAAAAAATATTTTCTTCGTGTAAACTGAAATTGAAACTTTAAACGCGTTTTTCTCAAAATGGCATTTCTGAAGTCGGTGACCAAGATTACTCGAACACTAATGAACCGATCTTCTTGAAATTTTGCAGGCTTATTTAATACATAAAAATGTAGTCTTTAATCGTTCGATTTTTTTTTCGTTAAAATCGAACCATTAACTTTGACTGTCCGCCATTTTGTGAAAAATGAATATTTTTTAAAATCCTTCGATTAAAGACTAGTTTATACTTATATTTGACTAAATCCATCCGCATTTTTTTTTCAGATGATCCACTTCGCCGCAATGTTGGTCACCGCAAACCGTGTATATAAAAACATTATTTCATTGTCGGCCATTTGCCACTAAACAATGTAATATTTTTCAATAAAAAAATTACTGAAAGTTCTTCAAGATGTGTTCTTTAAGATGGTATATTGATCGATTAAAAAAGTTTTGTAGTTTTCTTTAAAAAAATTCATGAAAAAGGCCTTTTTTGCGCTACAAGTGGGGGTAACCCGTTAACACAGCGTCCAAACTAGAGTAAAGCAAACATTTTTCCATCAAATCGCTGGCTTCATCGACGAAAAGCTTCAAGCGCAAGATATAGATATATAGACACCTGGAGGACTGAAGGGAACGACGTAAGGAGGGGTAAGGGGGGTGGGCGCAAGCCAGACAGTTTAACCGTTTTTGAGGTCCGCCGGGGTCGTACTATGAAAAAGAGAGGGTAACCCTGCGACGAAACGCTCACAGTTACTCTTTTTGTTGGACCCGATACTGCTGCTTCGTTTATCTTTTTCAGTCTCCTAGCTGTCTTTTCCTACCGCGCGAACGCGCGCGCTTTTTCATCCCTCTCCTGAAAGGTCATTCCTGGTAAATTGCTTTCGAGACGCGAATCTATAGCATCTGGTCATATAGGGGTCAACTTTTCTTCATTTTCCATTAAAGAGAATCCTTTCTCCCTCCTGTCCGCTTCCTCTCTCTACGTCACTCTGACGCGTTCTGCTGTTTTCTATATTCCGTTCCCACTGCCTCAACAAATATACAATATATACACGTCTATACATCTTGCTGTTTCATTTCTCTTTGCGAGCTGTAAGACACACTTTATAAATACGATCCGCGAGAATCACGAATGCTGACGGGCGAGGTACATTATTTTGTGTATACTACAACCCGATAGGAAAAGCTTCCGGAAAAATAATTTTAAAAATTGCTTCGCCGGTTTAATGGAATAGGGAAACGGGAGACAAATATATACAGATGTGTTGTCGCCCATTTTTCATTTCGGTTCGAGCACGAAGGAGCACGAGACAGTGAGAAAAAGCGCCCACGGTTGGGAGGAAGGGAGGGAAAGGGAGAGTGAGAGGAATTGACAGAATTATTCAACTGCGCTGGACATCGTTGTGAAAAATCGTGAGGATAATATATGAGTTTCCGGTCTCTGTATCGCGAGAGATTCGCATTTGAGGGAGGAAGCGAGGGTGGGAAGGGAGGCTGGAGTTGAAAAAAATCCAACAATCACAATAGTCGAGAGTTGGTAAAATATTCGCACTTCCGTCATTATACGACTCCGTGTCGTCGTGCGAATTTATTCGTTCGACCGAATGTGAATGAGAATCAATAGATGAATGAATTAAAAGCCTATGAAAAAAAATGAAAACATGGAGCAGAGAGTCACAAACTTTCATCCACTTTGTAGATACAACTTTTCAGCGCCGTAGTTTTTCAGTTGCGGCGGAAGACAAATTGGATGAACATTTTTTAGAGTCGAAAAGTAGTTGCGAATTCCAAAAACCACACGCGAGTTTATGCAAGTAAGAAAAATGTAACAAAATGAACAGCCATTTGTAAGTTCATCTACCGAGGGGAAAAAAGTAGCAGAGAATTAAAAAAAAAGCATAATGCAAGCTTTTGCCCCCTGTTCTGTCCAAATTATGCAACTTTACATACCAAGCGAAAATTCAAAGATGAATTCCTTAATTTTCGAGGGTGTGTTTGTGCGTATACCATTTTTGTGTTACACAACATTTAAAAACGTGGCAGATACAATGATTTGTGCAGACGGCTTTCTGAAAAAAGTCCTTCGTAGTGACCACTGCCGATCGGAAACAAATCATACGATGTAAAAAAAATCAAACGCATTTAGTTTTTGCATGAAATTATCTAGTGCTTGGACAAAGGATTGAATGAAACATTCATTTTCAAAAAAATTGGCATCGTCCAAGGTAAAAGTATCGATATTCGATGAAAAACAAACGCTCTATTTTCGTTGATAAAAAAAACTATGCATCGATAAAAACTTCCTTCGATCCAGCACTGCTTTTTCATATGTACAATAATCTTCTAAAATTCGAAGTTGATCAGTGAAGTGATTTTTCAGAAATCCTGCTCACCGATCATGAAAAAGTCATTTTAAGCAAAGCGCATTTAAAGTTCGATGGTTAGCGGAACCTACGTATAAACGCCCATAACTCCCCCAATTTTCAGCGAATCAACTTGAAATTTTCAAAGAATATTTTTGAAATGTAATATTTTAAGAATCCGTGGAAAACCAGAGATTGATGTTTTGAAAAAATTACAGTAAGTGCAAGCCCTGAAACAAAACAATAACGCAGTTAAATCGCAAGTACACATTCCTCTTCGATGTTCGGTTTTGACTTCAATATACACACACACACATACGCGCGCGTGCCCACCCACACGCACGCATAGAGAATAATTATGAAATCATGACGGTACAATACAATATGACACAGGATAGACCGTGGTCAAGGGCTAAGGAGAAGAAGAGGCGCATGGGGCAATAACGACTCTCCCGTCAACCCTTCGTGCGTTTGTTTAGTACGAAAATGCCACTTACGTTGGCCGCACGACATCAAGCGACAGAATGGAACAACAAATTGAAGAGAGCGACGGGCAGACAGACTGGGAAAAATTGAGAAACAGAGCATGGGAAACAGAGACACAAGTAAATATCGTTACGTGAGGGAATCATCACATCATGCTGTGAATATTCATGGGACAAAAGACGTTGCTCCACCTTGACACTGCAGGTCGGGTGTACGGTTGTGCTGATCCGGATTTTTAAAACTTTCCCGGATACACACTTTGCACACACACACACAATTGAAAGGACAAAGAGGTTAGGTCAAAGGTGGAATAAAGAAGCGCACACTGTAAAAAAAATCTGTATTAAAATTAATATAAAAGTGTAGGAAGTCTTTTTACAGATACCGTTTATGAATTTTAATATTGTCATTTGAAAATCAATGGGCTGCTTTTCGAATGTCTAATAATGGTTCAGTAATATCGCAACACTTAAGTACTGGAAAAATCATATACGTATCGCAAGGTATCTATTGTGAGCGTATTAAAATTAATACGCACAGATTGCATTTTTTAATTAAAAAAAAAGTAAAATTGGCATAGAAAAGTGTATTAATTTTACGGTGCGTATTAAAATTAATATAAAAGTGTAGGAAGTCTTTTTACAGATACCGTTTATGAATTTTAATATTGTCATTTGAAAATCAATGGGCTGCTTTTCGAATGTCTAATAATCGTTCAGTAATATCGCAACACTTAAGTACTGGAAAAATCATATACGTATCGCAAGGTATCTATTGTGAGCTTATTAAAATTAATACGCACAGATTGCATTTTTTAATTTAAAAAAAAGTAAAATTGGCATAGAAAAGTGTATTAATTTTACGGTGTTAGGTTAGTGTAATTGTTATTATTTACTTTCTGCGATAAAAATTAATGCGAATCGATTTGGGTTTTTAATTAGACTTGCTGCTTTTGTTCGGTGTTAATTTCTCGCGTTTATTCCTATCCTACCCCTTCATTGTGACCGTTACCCCTCTACTTTCCCCTGTTCTCCTTGCGGCCGCAGGCACTCCCCCCCGCCACTCTGTATTATATTCATCATAACTACAATCGTATTTCTAACTTAGTTGTATTTTCGCCGTGAAATGCCGAAGAAAAACATTTCACGACGAAATGTACGCGACTAGGATTCGAACCCGGGATCTTCCGTCCGCTGGTTCAGTGGCGAGCACGCTAACCACTAGACCATCACAGCGGGTGTTAATCACTTACTTTAGATTTGGTGTTACTCGATACGTTTTTTTATGATTTGATTTAACATGCTGACCAAAGCACGAATTTGAAGTTTTCTGCACTGAATTATATATTAAATCAGACTATCCGAATAAACACATACTAACAAGGAGAAGGCAGAGCCTGGATGTCGCGAATTGGTTTCTCCTTTCGCGTGGTGAAAGTTGAAGACCTCTGAATTAACGTCGTTTTTTATTTTTGTTCTAATAGGCCTTAGTTGCTGAGATAGCGCGATTTGAAAATTTGGCAGTTTCGGATGGAGCCAAGCAGGTTTCGGCTGGCGCGTAGAGTACGTTGAGCGTTAATGCTTGACACAAGAGCGGCCGTAGCTAATACGGTAAGACGACGGGTTGGCACTTGAAAAGTCACGGTTCGCGTCCCCGTCCTTTTTTTAATTCAATTTTTATTTTATTTTATAATCTCTCATGACTGCATGTGCAGGTAAATAAGAAAATTCGAAAATATGTATTACTAGTTTTATTTATCTATTATATTAAAATAATTAATGTGGTTGCGGTGGTATTGCGTTCATCTTATGTTCGTGGTGTCGTAAGCCTTTGTGCTTCCCTTGCTTTTACGATGGTTTCCTCCCTCCAATTTGTCAGCATACCGATCTGATAGAAGAAGAATCAGAATAATTAGCTGCCGCGAAATTTGCAAGTGTGAATTAGATTAATTATTTATTTTTTATACCATATTATTTTGCTTTGTAATTGTGACTTGATTATTAGATTAATTATTTGTTATACAATATTATTTTGCTATGTAATTGTGACTTCATTTTTGGATTAATTATTTTAATATAATAGATGAATAAAACTAGTAATACATATTTTCGAATTTTCTTATTTATCTGCACATGCAAAGTCTTAAAAGAGATTAGAAAGAAAAAAAATTGAATTAAAAAAAAAGCACGGGGACGCGAACCATGAACTTTCAGTGCCAGTCCGTCGTATTACCGTACTAGCTACGGCCGCTCTTGTCTCAAGTATCAACGCTCAACGTACTCTACGCGCGAGCCGAAACCGGCTTGGCTCCGTCCGAAATTCCCAAATTTTCAAATCGCGATATCTCAGCAACTAAGGCCTATTGGAACAAAAATAAAAAACGACGTTAATTCGGAGGTCTTCAACTTTCACCCCGCGAAAGGAGAACCCGATTCGCGAGATCCAGGCTCAGCAGTCTCGTTGTAAATCAGAAAATGTACGTGCCTTCGTATTGTAAATGTCCTATTCATTTCTAAATATTCTCCAGTCTATCAGAATCTACATTGTATATATTCAAAACGCTTGTTGTATTTTTCAACTAAGAATATTCATTTTTCTATTAGATGCCTTGAAAAATTGTAGATATTGTATTAATATTCAATTCGTACGTATTACGAAATGTAAAACCGTATGAAATGTAGGTCCGGTATTGAATTTTACAACACTAAAGCCTAAATATTCATTCATATACTAAGTTTTGAAATTTCATATTTCTTTAAACAGTTTTTTGTAATATTCAATGTACAAGGTATTGTACTTTTCAACAGAATGAAGTTAAAAATAATAGTCATATTGTGATTTT
This sequence comes from Ophion slaviceki, assembly GCA_944452715.1. Lineage (NCBI taxonomy): Eukaryota > Metazoa > Arthropoda > Insecta > Hymenoptera > Ichneumonidae > Ophion > Ophion slaviceki. Next base: position 23,396 of record CALYCA010000267.1, on the reverse strand, counting down.
AAAACTTTTTGTGTAAATATGGAAATCATATACGTTTGTTGCATTAATCAAACAAATATTTGTATGATTATGATGCGCGTTGAAAAACTCATACGCAGCATACTAATATTCAATGTCCCATATATTAAAATGTATACGCATCTATGAAAATTCATTTCCATTACTGAAGTTTCCATTACTGAAGTGCGAATTTGCGTTTCATATTCCGAGTTTAGAAATTTTCAATTGTAAAAGTATAGTAAATTTAATGACTTTTTTTACAGTGCAGGTAAGGAACCAACCACGTAAATTGTCTACTACATTGAGAAAAACTTCATTAATCGAATATCATTGGTGTTATTGATTGAAATTTCGTTGATTCAATTGTAAAATTGTTGGTGTAAATAATCGGATTTATTAGTCCAAACAAAACGCTATTGACTTCAATAACATGATAAAATTGAAAGTTTTTTTTTCATTCAAAAGATATATTGTTAGCCGAGAACAATATATTATTGAAAGTACCTAAAAAATTATCGCGAACAAATTATATAGTTTTGAATGCAAATTCTGCAACGAACGAAAAAAGCGTTTAAATTCATAACATGAATATTGTTCATTCGAATACACAAGAAAAATTGAATTTCGCTCGTTTGATTCAGATAAAATTTCTATTGAGTAAATATATTATTTTATTATTTTCACCATATCCGATATTGATTTTTAAGTACATTGTTCGTTGAAAAAATAATATTTTATTTTTATTGAAAAATATTAAGCAAATGTCTGAATTGGTTAAAAAATTATGCGAAAGTAAAATTTGTTTCTTGCACATTTGGTCGAAAAAATTCTACCAAATCGTGGCCGAGCGCCACTGAAATTATAGGTGTGAGGAAACTCGTAGTTCTCGGAGTAACCGCTAGAAGCCGCACGCGCGCTCGTTTTTCGTAAGCGTAGCGCGAACCGAAAATCTACTTAAACGCTGGAGAAACTCTAAAGAGTATCGCTTCTTGGCCTGTGGCTAAGATCAATGTGTAGTATCTGTTCTAATTACTTGAATATCTGATATTCTCTCCATGGACATTCCATTGGATATCCGATATTCTCTCTACTATTATCGTGGATGATCATTCTAATGCTCACTTTTTATTTAAGATTTAAAACAAATTGAAGAACTCGCGTCCCATGGCATATTCGTTTCGATGTAGTAAAGATATAATTAATTCTATTGATTATATTTTTGTACGAAATAAAAAATGTTTGTGGCAACCGTTTAATTATTTCATCCAATACATCTACGGATTGTGTGTAGAATGATTTCACTAGAATATAATTTTATTTGGAGGATGATGTAGATATTCAGAGAACAGAAAAGCTTTTTCAAATAAAACAATATGTTGTTTGAATCAATCACATTTTCCAATATTGTATGGTATTGTAACAATCTCATATATCGGTGGCACTCCGCAGCAGCACATATATTCGGATCAACCAATATATTTCTTTTATTTAATTGGTTATTTTTTCTCAGCGTGGTGCCCGCACCCAAATCCGCTCATGTGCAAGTCACGTGGCTCGCTCGCGCACTTTGACGCGGCCAATATTCTTACTGCGCGTATCACATTTTTGTTCACGGCTCAACCCCCCCCCCCCCCCAACCTACCGTGATGATACGAGCTTAAAATCTGAACCGGGAAATACACCATACATTGGTGAAAACCGCATCCAAATCGGACCGTTGGTTCCGAAGTTTATCGGATACAGACAAACCACTGTTCCGGTTATAAGTGTAGAAGTGTATAAGTGTAGAAGTTCCAGTTATAAGAAGGTATGTATATACGTAAAATGTACCAGGAAGCTCCTCGTGTGAGGGGGTAGTTTTTGCACTATTCGACCACCAATGTATCCACAAGTATACATGTAGAACCAGCGAGAGAATGGGAGAATAAGAAATGTATAGAAAAAAAGGGGGACAGGCATCGAGAGAGAGATAAAGAGAATGCCATATAGTGGGAGCTATGAGAGAAGGAAATAATTTCGCGCCCCAGCGAAATGGAATGTTAATGCGGTTCACAGTTCCCGCAGGACTGCCACCACGAAACGCAATGTCCGCCAGTTCGCGGTGTACATGCAAGCACGCTGTATGTTGGAAATTTATATGTGTGTGGGTGTGGGTGTACGCGTACGCAGAAATGATGCACACAACCCTCTGAAAGGCATATGCACACACGGGTGTAGCGAAGGTTGCACCATACAAAATTTGGGTGAGTCCGGGCTGTAGCGTGATTACGGTAATAGTATTCGCGTATAGGTGTAATGCGTTTGAAACGTACGCGTGTGTCAACAACAACGATTGCGCGATAACGAATGCACTTTACCAGCGAAATATGCCTGAAATTGTGTGTATCTTAATATTAGGTAATTAAGTATAAAATGTTCCATTACCTCCCGTAGTAACAAGGAACATCCCTCAGGTGACACCCTTCGATTTTCTTGAAATTTGGATATGTTATAAAGCACCGAAAAGTAAGCGATACGTATTTTTTTTATCGGCGGAAAAGCGGTTTTCAGGGGTGAAACAAACCCTCGAAAATAGGGGTGTTTTTCGTTTTTCGTCGATAACGTTATTGTTCTCATCTCCAATGTACAGTGCACAAAAAAATAAACATTGTTGCAATTTGAAATTTGTCAATATCTCGTACCGTTAAAACGTTATCGACGCAAAACGAAAAACATCCCCATTTTTGAGGGTGCGTTTCAGCCCTTAAAACCGTTTTTCCGCCGATAAAAAAAAATACGTATCGCTTACTTTTCGGTGCTTTATAACATATCCACATTTCAACAAAATCAAAGGGTGTCGGCTGAGGGATGTTCCTTGTAAGTTCGATACCCAATATCTCTGGTATCTGACTTTGACAGTTCTTGGTTTTATTTTGGTGAAAAAAAAACGTCACCAGCTTTTCCACATTTTTGCAGATTCAATTTTCTACACCGTGGATGAGTAAGAAATTCTCGTTACTTTCGAATATGAGTTCCGCATTGGAACTAATGCAGGACAGACAACTCGAAGTGTCTCCGAAGTATTTGTCAAGGCGATGGCTTATGAACGCACGGTACGTGGATAGTTTGAGAAGCTCCAATCTGGCGACGTCAAAGCAATTAAGGTGTATAATGATGAGCTGAAAGCTACAGTGGAAGGGGGTACGTCTCAAACCACGCGTGAATTAGCAGCAAGGTTTAACGTTAGGCAGTATTCTGATAATATGAAACCATTTAAAACAAATCGGTAAGGTTAAGGGGCTATACCAGTGTGACACTTTCAAAAAGTCGATTTTTTTTGTTGCCTTTTTCGACATTTTATACTTTATACTTCACGTTTATACTTAACAGTTTTTATGGTAAATATAATGTTATCTTGCAAAAATCGATAGTTGAATCTTTAAACGCGTTTTTCTTGAAATGAGATTTTTCAAATTTGCTGACATTGTAACTCTAAGTGCAATTATCCGATTGACTTGAAATTTGAACTGAGCACCCTTGAATATCTTTACTCTACAATGACGTAGGATATTTTTGATTGGATGAAAATTTACGATTTGGCATTGAAAAAAACGACCATTTTATAGGCTACAAAACAGACTTTTTTTCATAACTACGCCATTTTGTTAGATTTTGGTATTTTTTCGAAAATCCTACGTCATTTTACAGGAAATACCTTTCAGTTCAACATTTTTTCCTTTTTCGATTTCAGCTACTCAATCGGCCGGAATCATGTCAGCAGTGGAGGAACTTTTTTTTGGCGCCTCCGAAGGCAGTGCATAAGTCGCTTGAATCTCAATATTTTCTATGAAGAAATTATGTAATATAGGTCAAATATAGCCAAATATATTCTCAATTATCCGAAACATTTCATTGAGTACTTTTCTTCCAAAGAATTCCCGAAAATCACCCAAATTTTCAGCATTCACACTGGTATAGCCTCTTAACAATTGGCTGAACAGCTCAATGTTGACAAGTCAACAGCATCCCGGCATTCGCGTGCTATGGAGAAGATACAAAATGAAGAAAAATGGCTGCACCACGCGCTGAGCGAGAATGTCATTGCGAATCGAATAAACACCACAACTTCTTTACTTGCGAGGCACAGAAGAGAAAGTTTTTTTTATGTATTGTTGCTGGGGATGAAAAAAGGATTTATTTTGAGAACCCTCAAGGCGGAAAATCATGGGTTGATCCTGGCCAACCATCAACATCGCCGTCGAAACGGAATATTCATGGTCACAAAGCCATGCTGTGTATTTGGTGGGATATGGAATGGGTACTGCTTTGTGAGTTTTTGAAACCCAAGAAAACGATCTCCGACGAACGTTACCAACAGCAACTGGAGCGTTCTAACGATAATTGAATTGAAAGCGGGCCGTCAGTAGCGTAAAATCGCCAAAAGCTGATTCTGCTGAACGACAACGCTCGACCCTTCATTGCATTAGCGGTGGAAAAAAACACACTGATGGAAATGGAATGGGTGATCGTCCCTCACCCGGCGTATTTTCCGGACCTTGCCCCAACGGATTATCCTTTGTTCCGGTTGACGCAATGTGCCGTAGAAGGTGCACACTTCCGTAACTACGAGGAAGTCCGCGAAGACGTGGGATTCTGCTTTGCCAGAGAGGTGGGATAACGTAGTAACACCCAAGGGAAAATCTTTCGATTGTTGTAAATCAACAAGTTTTTACTTAATAAATGCTTGAAAAATGAAAAAACAGCTGGTTTCAATGCAACCACCTATATGCATATATATATATATACACACGTACTCGTAAGGATGGAGGTAAAAATAGTTGATGCGAGAATATATGTCTCCCCTTGCATCTTTCTGTACCTGTAATGATGTTATATACGAGTATATTATCTAGAAGAGAAAAGTCAGACGCATCAATTGCACTAAACGTGGAGGCCTTCATTTGAAATGAAGTAAGCCTTGAATGTTTGCCACTATGTGGACGATATATTCTACGGTGTGTTAAATTCTAGATGCTTACAATACAACTAAAATTATAATTATAAAATTCTAGATGCTTACAATACAAAAAAATTATAATTATTAAAAATTATAAATTAAGAAGATTGGAGCGGTCTATTTGAGTCAAATGACGGGTTATGCGATTTTTTTTTCAATGAACCTCAATTAAATGCATACGCGGTATAGATTTATTATGTAGATGCTAATTTTTCATAAAGTATATAGTTAAAGGGCAAAATTATGCACTTGTATATTTTTATTACGTGAATAAGGAAAAATTTCGTAAAAAATTAAGTATAAATTAATTCTTTTTGATAACTTAAATTTTTTTGCCGATCTAGGCCGCGAAAATCGCTGAAAAGTGTCTACATATTCTTATTAGAAACTTACGACCTCAATTATCAAAAAAAAAGGCTTTGGATAGTGATCAAATTAAAGAGATAAAATATGGAAATCAGAATATTGTTGCATTCTAACGATACAAACTTCACCGTCATTGAAAAAACTGCGTCAGCGAAAGTTTTAGACGACTCAGAATGAAATTTTGCGTCATTTATAATTATGCCTATTTATATTTATGTCACGAGATTATCTATTATTATCATTAATCAATATTAAGCGTTGCCGAAATACGACAAATTCGCGGACACTGTGGTTCGCGGCAATGCTCTTCATCCGCCAGCCAATATTCGCAGTTTTTTTTCAAACCTTGATGGTTCAATATTGAATATATATTATTTACGACGGGAAAGGGGGTTTTGTTTTCTTATAAATATTGACAAAGGTTGTTTGCGTTAATCCGTTATTAGAAATAATTTATGTTGGTGCCAATAAAAATTACTTCACCCGTAGCGTGAACGTCTTGCCCATCCAACGACACGTAAAAATACATACATCCAACTATTTTGATCTCTGGTGCAACATATTATACATAAATATGTTTTTGTCAAATCTTGGATTGTGGCTAACGCTCCAAACTCCTTAGACTCATTATCAGTGTAATTTTTTCTTTCATTACTATAGAGTGCAGTTACCTAATAAGGATCCTAACAAGGAACATCCCTCAGGTGACACCCTTCGGTTTTGTTGAAATTTGGATACGTTATAAAGCACCGAAAAGTAAGCGATACGTATTTTTTTTATCAGCGGGAAAACGGTTCTAAGGGGTGAAAACACCCCGCGAAAAAAGGCATCTCTAGGGGTAATATAGCAGGTTCACACACAAGGAGTCCACCGATTTTAATGAAACAAAAAAATTCTTCTAATCCGAAGCAATGAAAAATCCACTATAGTGACATTGCAAAAAAAAATTAAGGGGTGGTTTCACCCCTTAAAACCGTTTTTCCGCCGATAAAAAAATACGTATCGCTTACTTTTAGGTGCTTTATAACATATCCAAATTGCAACAAAATCGAAGGGTGTCACCTAAGAGATGTTCCTTGTAAGAAACGTTTTAGCGATACTCGTAGCCTCAATCTACCGGCAGGAAGCAAATACGCAAATTTGGGTCCTGAAGTCATTGGCTCCTTGACATGTTTTTCTTGCCCTTTTTTATCCCCCCTTCTCTCTCTCTCTCTCTCTCTCTCTCTCTCTCTCTCTTTCGCCTCTTTTCAGGCTTAGTGTTAATTTAGATGTAATTGCGCATATTATCATTATATTATAATTGTTTTCAACTCATCGTTTGTATACTTTCTGTATTTGCCCCATAGCTTGCTAGGGCATATTAAATGCAATCAAATCAAATCAAATCTCTCTCTCTCTGTCTCTCTCTCTCTCTCACTTTCTTTCTGTCTATTACGCTCTTATCAGTAAAGCTGCGATAATTATATTATCAAACATTCCGTGAACGCTACCAGGATAAAAAGATCGGAATGAAAAAGTCGTTATATGACAACGATGCACTTGTATAGCAGTGACGAGCTCTCGAGACAGCGGTGGTTCCTCCGAGTGTAAGAAAAGCTTATATCGTAGCAGGGGGTCTGGTGGAGACGAGGCACACGTTTCGGATACGTTTACGCTGCGGTTAGACGCGGAGATATGCTCTTGCCATTGGAGCTTGAGTACATATAAACGTATATTATAGAACCACCGGGACTTCTTGTCCTTGCTGTTGCAGAGGGAGAGAGAGAGCGAGAGAGAGCGAGAGAGAGAGAGAGAGAGAGGCAGAAAAGCGATTAATCACTCGAGCTCGTGACGGCGCCACTCTGGCCGATACGGTAGCCAGTTTTCTCTCCTACTCTCTGCCCCTCCTCACTCTCTCTCTCCCACTCTCCCTCCGCACTTGTGAAAAGTCAAGAGCCACGTTGTGAACGGTTGCCTCGTACTTGCGAGAGTACCATGAGAGAAGAAAAAGAGTTCCAAGATAATCATTGAGAAGAAAGAAAGGGAGAGAGAGCGAGAGAGAGAGAGAGAGAGAGAGAGAGAGAGAGAGAGAGAGAGAGAGAGAGAGAAAGAGAGAGGGAGAGAGGGAGACAGAGAGAGAGAGAGAGAGAGAGAGAGAGAGAGAGAGAGAGAGAGAGAGAGAGAGAGAGAGAGAGAAAGAAAGAACGGAACGAGACGTACTCTCCATTCATTTCGTGTTGCGACAGAGCGAGAGCGAAGGGAAGTGGTACAGTCTTCACCATCACGTCGTTTTCCTACTTTTACGCGAACTTGCAGTTATCCCTGTTACAGGTACATAATGGACGAGTTTATACGACATCTCCTCCGCCGCGTTGAGTTTGATAAATCGCTCGATCGATAAAGCACGAGAGCCGATGAAATTTAAGTAACGAGCCCGCGCGGCAAGGGACCATCAAAGCGTTTTCTACCTCGTTCAACAACCATTTCAAATGAAACGAAACGTTAAAGTATATTGGAGTGATAATCGAAGATTCGCACACATAGACGCGCGCACGCACGTAAACTTTTTTACTCGCTTTTACTTCCACTTTGTATCTACAGATGTGATACCAAAAACATGTATGCCCTCAAAGTACATCGCAACAGCGCACCTAATCTTCTTAGGAGCCGTCAATATTACGTATTCGATTTTGTCCATTTCAAAACAACATAGGTTGAAAAAAAAATCTTATTTGGTCATTTTTTTCAGAAAGTTATGAGCATTGTCAAAAAAACGTCAATTTTTTCACACATTATTTACATATTGATGATTATGCAAAAAAAAATTGAAGAAAGTCACACAACCGTTTTTAGAAGGAAACAATAAAATATTTAAATTTCAGCCAAATCAAAAGGAGTCGAGTCTAAAAGTGGTCGAGTTGGCGTGGAATGTCCCATTTAAGCTGAAAAATCATTCGTGCATTTATATACTTAAATTATATATATATATATATATATATATATATATATATATATATATATATATATATATATATATATATATATATATATATATATATATATATATATATATATATATATATATATAATTTAACCATAACCATGATATCAATTGAAGCATAAATATAATTTAAGTCTATAAATGCACGAATGATTTTTCAGCTTAAATGGGCCATTCCTCGCCAACTCGACCACTTTCAGATCCGACTCCTTTTGATTTGGCTGAAATTTAAATATTTTATTGTTTCCTTCTAAAAATGGTTGTGTGATTTTCTTCAAATTTTTTTTTCCATAATCATCAATGTGTAGATAATGTGTGAAAAAATTGACGTTTTTTTGACAACGCTCATAACTTTCTGAAATTTTTTATGTTAATTGAAGTTTATGTTAATTGAAGCAGAAACTTATTCAAAAAACATTCGTGCATTTATATACTTAATTATATTTATGCTTCAATTAACATCATGGTTATATATATATATATATATATATATATATATATATATATATATATATACACATAACCACGATGTTAATTGAAGCATAAATATAATTTAAGTATATAAATGCACGAATGATTTTTCAACTTAAATTTAATTTATGAACCATATATTTAACTCGATTTTTAATGGCACACGCACACTGTACATATGCGCACATGTGCAATGGAGCAGAAATCACCTTAAGAATTCCTTGATAAATAACAATCGGTAAGCTCGCAGAGCTCAATTGTTTCTGCAAAATGTCGGCGTATGCGTAGTGGTATTGCGTGTCATCAACTATTCTCGCGCAGCTCGAGATGAGTTTTCGTGAATCTATGAAAAAGAAAACGCGACAAAGAAGTAGCCAGAATAACAAAACAAAAAACGAAAAAGCAAGAAGGAGTCGAGACGAGTGAGGGAGGATTCTGTAGAGAAGATCAAATGAGGGGAAGAGGAAAAACGACGAGAAGAGTTTCTCCTTGCCATGTAGGTCATACACGACCAAGTCAATGGGAGAACTTGTCATTTTTCCGTTGCTGCTACTATATATATTTTTACTTTTTTCACTTTCCCGGGGGCTTTTGCGTCTCGAGCGAAATATGCACACAGCAATGACATCCAAAGAAGGCAACGTACATACGTATACACTGTGGCATGTGTAGCAGCAACAACAACGACAACAGAGGCAACCGCACAGAGGATTACACGAAATCATCGGGGCGTTGATAATCGATGCCGTTGGGTGCCCCCGCAATCTCGAGTAATTCGCGGCTCTTTCATCTACACGTGTATGAGGGATCTTCTACGCCCCTCTTCCGCCCACCGCCTCGCCCGGCGCCCTCTTTCAAGCGTATTTGACCTCAAAACGACGACGAAATTTGTCCATCCGGGCTAGCACCAAATTGATATCCCTTGTCCTTCACTGTTGTAGTGCACGATATAGTTTGGAAAACATATATAATAACGTTGTTGAGAATTAACATTACGGACTGTGCAGAAAAGTTTTCGCGAATGAATTTTACACTATGACATATACACGGAGAAAACAGGGGCCTCGAAGTTTAAAATTAATACCATGCTTCTAAAAAAAATATTGTTAAATATCAAAAAGTATTGAATGGAAGATAAAAATTGTAATTGTGGTATAGTAATAATGAAGAAATTTAAATTTTAACCTACGATATGGCACGTAAACTGATACAAATAAGACATTTTATTCGGCATATTGTGAATTTTGTAGTTTTCAAAAATCATTTTGCCCACGTGATTGGAACAATTAGTTTCCCGTATTCTACTAAAAGTACGGTATAGTCACATTTTACTAATAACTTCATAATATTTTTCGCTCTACGCCGACAGTTTATGGTATGCGTATAGTGAAATCTATACATACACGAAGATTCATACTTTACGTATAGTAAAATCCATATGAAAATATAGCATATAGCACTCAGCATATACAGGGTGTCCAATAGGAAGGTGCTAAAACTAAATAAGTGTCTCTTCCCTCCATGAATTCAATAGGGCTCCCTTTTTCTAAGGCGCATACCTGAGGCCCCGCAGTTTTATTCCAGCCGTGGTTTAAGCAAGTACGCGCGCGTCAAAATGAGTGAGCTAACCACGGAAGAAAAAGTATATCTTATTGAATGCTCCTCGAGGGGAAAAATTTATAGTAATGCGTATAGAGGGTTTCGTACTAAGTTTGGAACTCATAGAGTTGCCAGCGAAAACACTCTGAAAAGGTAAGAATTTAATGTTTATTCATATTCATCTATCACACAACTTGTGTTTCAATTAAATTAAACTGCATTGAAGTAATTTTACGTTAATTTTTGTAGGATAATCGATAACTTCGTGAAGTATGGTGCACTCCAGGACCGTAGACACGAGTTGCCAGGTCCATCTGTTACGGTGACTACACCAGAGAAGATCAACGAAGTTGAGAATGATTTCAAACAAAATCCAAATGATTCGATTCGGAAAGCTGCTCAAGCATTAAAAATAACCAAATCATCATTACACAACATTTTGAAATATTTTTTAAAGTTTCATCCGTATAAAATAAGCACTCATCAATTGTTAACCGAACATGCCATGACGAAACGCATCGAATTTTGTAACACTATTACGGGAATGTTTGAAGCCGAAGAACTTAATGAGAAATTGATTATTTATTCCGATGAAGCACATTTTTGGATGAATGGGTACGTAAACAAGCAAAATTACCGGTTTTGGGGAACGGAAAATCCCACCATATCGCTAGCGAAGTCCCTTCATCCACAGAAAGTAACGGCATGGACAGCGATTTCAGTAAAAGGAATTTATTTGCAATTCTTGGAATCTACGGTAACAGGAGAGAGTTACAAACAGCTTTTGGAAACGAAATTCTTCCCTTGTGCAAAAAAGACGGGACTGGTTAAAAAATTTTACTTCATGCAAGATGGAGCGACGCCGCATCGGACTCATGAGGTGATTGAAGCTATTCATCGCGTATATGGGACTCGAGTAATCGGTCTGGGGTACCCTAAATTTACTCAAGGCGGACTAGAATGGCCGCCGTACTCACAGGACCTGAACCCTTGTGATTTTTTCTTGTGGGGTTACATTAAAGATCATTGTTACGCTAAAAACCCCAGCACAGTAGAAGAACTGATCGCAGCCATCTAGGAAGTGGTTCGCGGCATTACGAACGATATGTTGGACACAGTTTTTCACAGTTTTCAAAAGAGAATTGATTTTTGTGCACAATCTAACGGTTCGCACTTCGAAAATATCTATCATTAATCACTGTACTTTTTCGTTATTTTTATAAGATGTAATAAATTGACATAAAAAATATTTGACTGGGTTTTATTTATGTGCGTTTAAAACTGCAGAGTTTCCTCTATTTAAAGCAATTTGGCTTTTCTGATTCTGTGCACGTGTTTGAAAATGACAGTCGATTAGTTTCAACAACTTCCTATTGGACACCCTGTAGGAATCGCGCCTATGGAAGAATAGTTTCAAATGTAATATGCACGCATTATTTTTACTATACAGCATATAGGACTCGCGCCTATGCGAGAATAGTTTCAAATGTAATTTGCACGCATCATTTTTACTATACGGTGTGAGAATCATTTTTATACTTCTTCGACAACAAGTCTTATGATTCCGAACTGGCAGTAAACTGCTATACTTTTCTAGCACTGAATATTAGAATTCTGGTAGCCAGTGTTAGAATTTGAGGCCGTATTTTTCTGTGTAGGCGAACTCGGGGGAAGACAAATACGCGGGGTAAGATGGTTCATAAGCCTAGCCACTAAACTGGCGGTGAGGTGAATGAGTGTGAAAGTATCAACTGTGGTGGAAGCACGCGTCTCGAGTGAAAAAACAATATCGATTTTTTGACAAAACGATGTAATTTTTGGCAAAGTTTAACATCGTTTCAGTTTATTTGAGTTGCTGATATTGATTAGAGACAGGTAGGTAAACACAATGAAAGTACTAATTATTAATATAATAAGAACGGTTTGTCAGAATTTTTCAAGGTTATTGCGTGATTTTTTGTTAATTCGTTAACCGTCTAATGGGGCAAAATGAATACAAGCTATCGCAAACCCGGAATGTTTTACAACGTACCACTATTTACGTTAGAAAGGGTGAAATAGAACTAGTAAAGCATTTGGTTCCTCTTCAAGCGGTGTTTCTACCAGGGAAAGTAAAAGAACTTACAAATTATCAAAATGATATGGAAGCAAGATTATTCGGACTTATCTTACAGAAGTAAGACGATTGGCTTATCAAATTGAAGGTATTGAAAATGAAGTAACTTTTATATGCTGAAGATGCCAATAATTCGTGTTCCATCATCATCCCAGCGCTGTTTCATCTTGCCCCGCACACGGGGTAAGATCCGAAAAATAAGAGTCTAATTAAAAATATATATTGTATGTACAAATCGGAAAGACTGATTTTTTTGCATCCAAAATTAAAACATTAATAAATGTTGATTAGTTTAAAAAATTATTAAAGTTGAGTGACTCATATATGTATTGTTTTATTTGAACATGACCTTAGCGTTATCATCTTGCCCCGACTTCTCCTAACCATTTTTTCAATTAACTTTATTTTGGTTAAAATACTACATTTTTCAAAATATATTTTGTCCGTAACGTTTTTTAAGATCTGGTTATCGCGTTTTTTTTTATGTTAAGCTTATGGTTGATTAAGAACTCCTCGTTGTATATTTGTTATGGGAATTTGTTGGAAAAAAGTCTACAGATATTGCACAAAGTGCAACTATTTCATGGCATTGAAGATATAATCAGCTTTTTCGGGTAATCAAAAAAACAGGTAGATATAAATAATATGAGTTGGTCTTTATTGTTTTCCAAAAAAATATTGATACATTGAAGTATATGATTGGGTTTGTTTGGGTTAGTTTGGGTTAGTTTTGATTTGTTTGGGCTGGTTTGTATAATTATTGCTATATAATTTTAGTAATATATTTTTAATATAAGTTTCAATATTTTTTTAAATTAATAACAAGATTAGAATTAGGTGGGAGGAGGGCATTTGTCAACCGATCACAGGCATTCAGCACGTCGCAGCTCCATTTTACCATAACACAGTAGCAGTGGAGTGTTAGTTTGGCGTGACAATTTCGTCTAACATCCAGCTAACTGAGACCTATGCCCAGCCTACCTCAATAAACATATGCGGTTTTAAAAGCATTTTCAATGCTAAAATGCTAATAAAAGCATCTTCAATGGTAAAATGCTAATAAAAACATTTTCAATGCTAAAATGCTAACAAAAACATTTTCAATGCTCAAATGCTAATAAAAGCATTGTCAATGCTAAAATTGTAATGTAAGCATTTTCAATGCTAAAATGCTAATAAAAGCATTTTCAATGCTAAAATTCGAAGGAAAGCATTTTCAATGCTAAAATGCTAATAAAAGCATTTTCAATGCTGAAATGCTATTAAAAGTATTTTCAATGCTTAAATGCCAATAAAAGTATTTTCAATGCTTAAATGCCAATAAAAGCATTTTCAATGCTAAAAATGTGAATACATTTTTTCTTCCATTACATATTTCCAAAAGTTTAATAATTTTTAAACAAATTCTATTTTTCTAAAATTAATCAACTTTTTAATAAATTCCATGTTGCAAAATTATTTCTTTCCGAAACCTATACATCTCCAGCGATGCATTCGGTAATCAAGCTCTACAAGGTTTCAATGAACGCGTGAGTCCGCGAGGCAAACACGTTAGATTGGCGATCGCGGCAAGCCTCGTCGTTGATTTCAAACAATGAAGCCTCCCTCTCAAATTCCCGCTGCAAACGAGTTGAAAGCCGCTCATGTACGCACAAAATTCACTTGATTACGCGCTCTTGCGATAAAATTTTCGTACGGTCCAAATATTTTGGCTCGGTATCGTGGAGATAATTATACCGATGCGAAATCATACGCGATATTCACGGTATTTAAAAACCACCGTTTTAATGGAAACTCTATGTCGTCCAAAAAAGAGTACCAATTAGTCTGTCATTTGTAAAACAATAGCGTTTAGCGAACCCATACAATGATCTCCATACTTGGCGTATCAAGCATTGCGGATATCTTCGAAAATGTGACATCTGGAATCTTGTCAAATTGAAAACCGTTTATCCAACTTCCTTTTCCGCCTAAACTAATTCTTTCGCGACATAATTGCGAAAATTGCGCATGAAAGTAAGCCACGATATGGGTTATTTTCATCAAGTATATCAGAATTCAAGAAGCCAAGGCTTAGGAAAATGGAAAGAGCAGGGTGACAACTCAGCTATCATTGACGGACGGACAGACCGACGTGGCACAATAGTAAGAACTCCAAATACGTCCGGTGAACCCTAAAAAGGTCCGTCGACGCTCCGTACCAATCATGCAACTATTGCGATACGTATTTTTTTTTATCGGCGGAAAAACGGTTTTAAGGGCTGCAACGCACCCTCAAAAATGGGGATGTTTTTCGTATTTCGTCGATAACGTTTTAACGGTACGAGATATTAAAAAATTTCAAAATTCACCAATGTTTATTTTTTTGTGCACTATACATTGGAGATGAGAACGATAACGTTATCGACGAAAAACACCCCTATTTTCGAGGGTTCGTTTCACCCGTTAAAACCGTTTTTCCGCCGATAACAAAAAAATACGTATCGCTTACTTTTCGGTGCTTTATAACATATCCAATTTTCAACAAAATCGAAGGGTGTCACCTGAGCGATGTTCCTTGTAAGATAATAATATTTTGTTTGGCAGACAACGGAGACCAACACAGAAGCACAACATGCGGATGTTTTGCAAAATTCTTGCTACCACGTGCCGGGATACACCGATCATTTAGATATGTAGTTTATTCTTGAGAGCCACTTTGCGATTGGGACAGAGTGTATGCGGAGAGGGCACGGCAGGAGGGATGAGAATAGTAGCCTATGAAAAGGAAAATCCTCCGCAGAGGATTTTCCTACATATAGAAGGACGCAGTGGGGGACGGGAGGAACCTTTCAATATTGAATGTCGTCGAGAGTTTCGGTACACGCGATATTGTGGAGAACAGAGTGTAACGGAGCATGATACCAGATAGTCCGCACGCGGGCATACAATGTATCATATATACGTTTATTATATTTTCATCTCTGAACTATGAGTATCCATGTCAATAAAACTGCGTCAGGCTACACATAGGCGAGAGAGCGTAGTACAGTATACGACCCGCGTGTGTGTGGGTGGTACAAGAGTCGACCGGAGGTTGACGGAGTATTAGAACGGGGATGTTTCAACAGTTCGAGAACTCCGAACGCCCGTGTGCGTGTATCGACGCTAGTTCCTCCAGTGTCAATGCTCTGTGCAACTTTGTGCAACAAATATATACATATAAATACAAACACGCGCACGCACACCCACGCATGTACAGACGAACATATATATTAAAGGGAGCCGCAGACAGTAGTTTGGGCGCTGGACTGACAGTCGAAAAGTTCCGATTCTACCTAGTGTCCGATTCTACCTACCTAATGAATGGGTTTTTCCAAATGGTCTTTTCGCAATGTTGATGGTTCGGAAACGAACGAAAAAATGCTAGGTACTTTTTGAATATACCACCGGCTCGGCATTTCAAAACGTTGCGAAAAACAACGGAAACTAGGAAGTCCCTTAATATCCAGGGAAGCGAAGTGTGGCTGGTGCACAACTGAGGGCTTAAGGCCTTAGGCCACAGTAACGGGTATAATATCATGGGCGAATTTAACAATTTTTTTCGTGTAAAGAAGTGATTCGCTCATAAAATTAATTACACAACTATTTAGTATGAATATCAAGGTGATAGAAAATATTGGTTTTTTTTTTCGATGTACAAAATGGCCGACTACTCGAAACTTCTCGAAACGGCTTTTTTCCAATTGGCGTGACAAATAACTTCAACAATTTTCACTCGATTTACTTCAAATTTAAAAGTTATGTTCCTCATTGCATTTTGCAGAGAACTACGTACGCAATTTCTGATGAATCGAAAACTTTTCATTTTATAAGCAGTTTATGAGCAGTTATAACGAAATTTATCACTGAAAATTCATTTCTTAAGTTCTTATACCTACAAGTTTTGAATAAAACAATATTTTTTAAATTCCGTACGTACTTCTCTAGGTATTCCAATGTAGATTGACGAGAATTTTTGTTTTTTCTTCTAGGTCAAAAATTGTGGATGCTAAATGTCACGCCGCGAAGCGCCAAAAAAAAATAACAAAAGAAAATATTAGTAGTCGGCCATTTTGTACATCGAAGAAAAAAAAATTCTAACAGCTTGATATTCAAACTAAATAGATGTGTAATTAATTTAATGAGTAAATCACATTTCATACGAAAAAAAATGTTAAATTCGCACATGATTTTATACCCGTTACTGTGGCCTAAGGCCTTGAGTCCAACAGGGCAAAACAGGTGAGTGTGTGTGTACATATATTTATATGTACAGGCTGTCTCGCATATAAGGTGTTGCAACCTAATACCTGAGGAAGTACGGATTTCAATGAGAAGTGATTCAAATAAAAGACCTTTCGCTTGAAAGGTCTTTTGTTTGACCTTTGGGACGGGAAAAAGTGAACCGCCAAGGTCATGTGAAGGTTAACTTCAATATTTTAAATCGGAATCCTGATTTTTTCATTGTATATTTTTAGAACTTGCTTAGGAGCTTTTTAAAGCAGGAGGGATAAATATTTTTCTATCAGGGTGCAGGTAATCCGATTGGATGTGCACCCCTGTCACGTGCGCATGTGTGTGTGTTGCGCTTGCGCGCAATTGATGAGATCACTTAAATCAAGCACTATAAAATGGATTGCCCACCAATTGCGCGCGCGCGCACACACACACACACACTCTGAGTAATGCTGATACTAGAGGTGTTGTAACTTTCAATACTTATAACAGAAACAGTGCTCAATAAAAAAAAATACTTTTCCATAGTGCGCTGAAAATATCTCAAAATAAGCTGAAAGAATATACAATAAGAAGCAAGATTTCGAATATAAAATGTTGACGTTGATCTTCAGATGATTTTCGTGGTTATAACCAAGGTCAAATTGTGCTTTCCATGTTTTTCTCCTCTTTAAACGAAGCGGCTTTTAGTTGGAACGTTTTTTTATAACAATTCGTGCTTTATGAGAAATAAGCTTGCAACACCTTATATATATATATATATATATATATATATATATATATATATATATATATATATATATATATATATATATATATATATATGTATATATGGCGGCAACGTGAAGAGGCTAAAGATATTACCCTCGGCGTGTCGTTCTCTCGTCGAACGCAGTGTGTGTGTATATATATATAGAACGACACGCGTCTGAACCAAAATTCGTCAGGTACGGTCAGATCCCACCTAATACGCCGCCGAAGGTAATACCTTTACCCTCTTCACGTTGCCACGTTGGCGCAGGGCCCAATACGGTACTGAGCAGCAAGCCCCTGTGTCGTTCTCTCGGTGAACGCAGTTTATGCAGGGTGTATCTTAATTACTAGTTTTTCGTTCCTGAGCATATAGGGTGTCTCTTTCCAAGCAAAACGCTTTTTTTTTAATGCGCGACAAAAAATGACCAAGATATTCACGAGTAATGTCCAACGGTGAGTAAACAATGGCACAGTAGTTTCGGCGTCAAAGGGAGAGCAGGCACGGGTTCGAATCCACTTTCGGGCAAGTGGAATTGAACTTAAAATTCTGAATTTTTAAATTTGCATTTCAAACATTAACCGGTCACCGAAATAAAGTATTAAATAATTAATAGAAAAGTTGAACAGTATTATCCATTGTTTGATGATATGGGGTGCTCGCTCGGCTTCATTCAATTTTTTTTCATGCCTGCTGGGGTGAAACAGAATTATTCGACTATTTGCATGTAATTATTTTGGACCGATTTTTCTGGGGGTTCTCGGGAGGGCGCTGAAGTTTGCATCGTTGGAGTGCAACGAAAGTTAATTTTTTCTCTGTTGCTCAAGTTTCTTTCGCGGATTTAGGGTACGAAAATCAACGGTTTTTCTTATCTTCATAAGAGATCCACGATCTCAATCTATAAAAAAAATTCGACTGATTATAGATTGTAAAAAAAATTAACAAATGAAAAAAATTTAAGAACTTTCGCTGCATTCCAACGATGCCAACTTCAACGCCATTCGTCGCATCCGTACATTGGCTTTTTTCTTTCCTCTTTTTCCACAATGAAATTTATTCTCGTCGTGTATAAAAACGGTGCGTGCGACAAGTATATGTACTGATTGGATTATCAAGATTTCGAAAGTATATAACACAGCGCAACTTTATCATCAATATCGGATTACGCTGTGGTCGTGTCGGTATTGGCGAATCGGATGCAGGGTTGAAGAAGAGAGGGAGAGAAGAGCTCAAACTCAATTTCGTTACGGTAAGCCTTTCCGCACGTGTTCGTCACGGCCAATCCATACTTGAATTCCCGCCCTTGGAGTTTGTAAAAAGGGAAAAGAAAAAGAGTAATAAAGAAACATTCAACCCCTTCCTACCTCGTGTTCTTCGCGCCCTTCGCAGAGTGAAATATAATAGGGTGTTTTACTCTATGTAAGAAAAATACTAAGAATGTATAAATAAGGTAGTTTTTGCGATAAGCAATCAAATAATGTTGGCTTTAATTTATAAAAGTACAAGATAAATTTTACAATTTTTTTTTCACGTGCTGGTCCACTTTGAAAATTAAAAAAAATCGAAAGCAAGCAAGACTTGAAGAAATCGACGATGATGAGCAATCAGAAGGGATTTTGTACGGTGCAGAAATTGCCGATTAAGTTTGGGTAAGAGTTTTTCATAGTATAAACTTCAAACACGTTTTTCTCGAAACAACCTTTTCAAAAGCTAGCTCCATCGTATCTCTAAAACTAATAAACCGATTCTCTTAAAATTTGAACCACATATTGTAAACGTGATTCGCAACAAGATAACCCTCGATGGTTTTTAAATTTTGATTTTTACTCTTTTTTCCGAAAAAAACGCGTTTTTTTTACTTTTTTCGTTTTTCATCTGCCATTTTTTTTTATTTTTTGATAAAACTTTATATCCGAGGGTCATTTTGTAGCTGGTGTCATACTGAATCTAATGGACTTTGATTTTTTTGTTTCAGACAATCCGTTGCCGAGTTGTGATGGAGCTACCTAGCCCACCTATTTTTGAGGCGTTACGTTAAACTATAGTTTTTGTACTTAAAAATGAATAAAAATGAATTACATTTTTTTAAATGTATTTGGAGACTATTTATCAAGCCCAACAACTTTTATATTCATCTTTTATAAAATCCTCAAAAAAACATCGCGAAAATAGCGTTTTTTCGTAGCTCCAAAGTGGCCCCTTAATCCCTTTTCTCTCTGTTCAACGAACATGCGAAACCTTAGCCGCCATAATGGATTCCGGGGTGACGTCATTGACATAGTAAACAAAGAAAGCGATAGACGTATTACTCTCTAACCTGTGAAAGAAAGTGTCGCAACTACATATTCTCGTTTGTCATAGTTAATTGCATTTTTTTTCAAATAGTTATCTGTATTTCAAAAAAGAACAAATTATTTTTTTTGCGAACTATGACTTTGGATCTCTTCTCGCAAGTTTTAATCAAGTCTTCCTCATATTTTTATCAATTGGCATTTTAATCCACAACTTTCCCGATGTTTTTACACTGGTATTCTCACATTTAGGAACAACACACCAATGATAGGGATCGTAACTCACTTTTAACCAAAAAAATGTACGTATTCACAATTGGAGCAGCGTCGATGTTTACTATGCAAGTGACGTCACGAACCGAAGCAGCATGGCGGCTGCAGTTTTCGCGCGAAAATTTGAAATGTAAAATTTAAGTGCATTTTTATGGCACTCATCGATTTTATAAAATAGAAATAAAAATTCTAGTAGTTCATTACCACCAAAGGATCAATTTGAGATACCTTTAAAAAAAGGGTGTAATACCCTACCCTATTAATCAAGCGGCTCAAAGATGCGCCGAGAGAGTCGCAGTCGCGCATTCACACGGTCGAACGCGAAGTAACGAGCCACACGCATACTTGGCTCGTTAACAAGTCCAAGGCTATGAGAAGCGATAATGATTCCTTACTTCATTATTTCTCATTTCTTGGTTTTTTAAAAAATTTTCTCAAGTCGTATAGAGATATGAGACAGCGCTGAACTTACGCAAAAATATAGTGCTATCGCGTGTCGCTGGCGTGAAAAGAATTGAAAGATTGGCATAAATTTCTTCTTTGTGTCTGTTTTTTTCTTCTCTCTTTTCCGAGTCAGAGAACAACGAAACGGCGAAAGAGCAGCCAGAGAGCGCGGCCACACTTACGTATGTGCATTTTCACACGCACGTTTTCTTCTTCTTTCTATTCTTTCGTTCGTTTCACACCGCGAATCACTAAAGTTTGACGTGAAATTCTTGCGAGAGTTTACCCTTCAGGATGGTATGTATGTGTGTGGATATGGTTCGCGTGCTTCGAAAGCTCCATTCGAGTTTTGCCAGCTTATGCTCCCCCTCTCGCGGATATACGTCACATTTCTTCCGGTGCACGATTTTTCTCTATCGTACTGCTCCAGCGCATGGTTCTCACTCAGGACGATAATTACGAATAAAAATAGCGTATTCTCAAGTTCTTAAAGGGTCTTGTCACTTTAGATGCTAAAAAAAGGCCATTTTTATGCATTTATTTTTTGATAGGTTTGTATTATAGATATTTATATAAAAGTTGTTACACTTAATAAATACACTTTAGAAATGCATTAAAAAATTAGTTATTTGAGTCACTATTTATAGACGAAAATGGTATTCAAAAAAATGTCCTAAAAAAATTGTACGTCTGCGCTGTTGATGAAATCTCGGAGATGGATCATCCGAAACAAGAAAATCAAACGGTTTTAAATTCAGTGTGTTAAGGGGCCAGTCCACTTTGAAAATTTCAAAAAATCGATTTTTTTACTGTTTTTGAAAGTACATACATTCAGAAATATCGTGTCAGAATTTTGTGAAAATCCGAGCTCTCGAAGTATTTTTTTTTTACCTGAACGTCAGGACCTCATTTCGTCTACCTGAGCGTATAGCGCGCTCGGCCGATCATAGTATAAACTTCAAACGTGTTTTTCTCGAAACAACGTTTTCAAAATCTGCCTCCATCGTATCTCTAAAACTAATAAACCGATTCTCGTGAAATTTGAACAGCATATTGTAAATATGATTCGCAACAAGATGACCCTCGATGGTTTTAAAATTTTAATTTTTACTCTTTTTTGCGAAAAACTGCGAAAAAACGCGTTTTTTAAAAGTTTTTTTGCATTTCATCTGACATTTTTTTATTTCTTTATAAAACTTAATATCCGAGGGTCATTTTGTAGCTGGTGTCATACTGAATCTAATGGACTTTGATTTTTTTGTTTCAGACAAGCCGTTGCCGAGTTGTGATGGACTTACCTAGCCCACCTATTTTTGAGGCGTTGCGTTACACTATAGTTTTCGTACTTAAAAATGAATTAAAATGAATTGAAATTTTTTTAAAATGTATTTCAAGACTTTATTTATCACGCCCAACAACTTTTATATTCATATCTTTTATAAAATTCTCAAAAAAAAAACAGGAAAATAGCCTTTTTTCGTGGCTACAAAGTGGACTGGCCCCTTAATGGCTATAGCGCATACCATACGACTTTTCATATATGGAAAAATAACAAAATGGCGGACATTTTTCGAAAATACGAAGAAAAAAAACGTGTATTTTTCCATCGTTTTTGGCAAAAAATTGGTAAATTTCCAAATTTTTAAAAATCATCGATATGTTCTATAGCTACAGTTGTTAAGAATATGTGGTTAAAATTTCATAAGGATCGGTTCAGTAGTTTCGAATATTTTATCAACAAGCCGTCGAAAAACGTTGTTTCGAGAAAAACGCGTTTAAAGTTTGGTTGAGTTACATAAATTTAAAAAAAATGTATGCATTTCAAAAGAGTATTTATTAAGTGTAACACCTTTTATATCAATATCTATAATATGAATCAATCATCAAATTCACAAAAATAGCCTTTTTTAGCGTCTGAAGTGAGAAGACCCCTTAAATCGTACGCGGCAGTTGAAAAATTGCATATACACAACAACAACAACAAAAGTGTTATTTACAATGAAAACGATTGCAGATTTTATGACGTTGTCATTTTCATTATCGAAATGGAACGAAAATATATATATATATTTTATTTCCCAAATTTGCTTCGACCGATTTGAGCCTCTAAAATCACGCAAGTACGTTTTAGGAATCTTATTTTCCGCTCTACAGCCTAAATCTGCCGAATATAATTTTGTACAACAATAAAAACAAGAAGTTAAAAAGAATCTTCGTTGCATTCCAACGATACAAGCTTCAACTCCGTCAGATTTTTGCTTTACTGCGCCCAAGTTTGCATCGTTGCAACGCAAGCAATCTTTTTTTTCATCATTATTCAAAATCTCTTTTGCAGATTTCGATTGTAGGGATCTCTAATAGGAATGCTAGTGATTCGCGGAGTCTGAATCTGCCGAAAAAATATTGGCTGGTTTCGAAGAATTAATTTGCATTCTACCCCAACGACGCAAACATCAACATCATCGAGGGGAGAGAAAGAAGGAGATCGCAATTATACGTTGCAAAAAGTAGCAATGTTTATTTTTCACGAAAAACTTCAGTGCTCCTTTGTTTATATTTTAAACAGGACTGCATGATTCAATCCCCATGGATAATACATATTATGGCACTGATCGGGATTAACGATATTCAAGACGTTTATAAAACGACTGG
Source organism: Ophion slaviceki (assembly GCA_944452715.1). Lineage (NCBI taxonomy): Eukaryota > Metazoa > Arthropoda > Insecta > Hymenoptera > Ichneumonidae > Ophion > Ophion slaviceki. The sequence continues at coordinate 200 of CALYCA010000267.1, read as the reverse complement.
AATATTTATTATAGCAGAGATTTAGAAGAGACATTTCCATTTACAAAACATTATTAATCTACGTTAATAAACGTTGGCCCCGAATCCAGACACGTACACACGCACATACACTCTCCGGGACCATAAGATATAATAACAATTTATTAACATCAATCGACTAAATAACAGTTAGTAATTAATTAGTATAAACGACGAATTTA
>CALYCA010000266.1:17500-22827 GCA_944452715.1 Ophion slaviceki | reverse complement strand
ATATACACACATACATACATACATACATACATACATACATACATACATACATACATATATATATATATATATATATATATATATATATATATATATATATATATATATATAACCTGGAACGCAATTTGTAACTGCAATGATGCACTTCCGAACGATGCAACGATGTGTAAAGCGCGGAAGAGCGGGAGATCCCGGAGAGAGGGAGGTAAGCGATAAAAGGGACTCGGTGTTAAAATAAAAAATGAAAATAAAGAAAACCCCCACTCCGTATTCGAGTCGCTCGACCAGAAGAAGACGAATAAAACCGTACGAAGAAGAAGATTAATATATTTCCCTCGACACTGGAGAACACGTACTAAATTTGTACGTGCTCGGCTTAAGGAAAAGAAAAAAGGTAAAAAAAGGAAAAAAATGCACGTATTTTTCTCCTTCTTTTTATTTCTACATGAGAAAAGGAAAAACGATAAGTTGGCGAGTTTCTCCGTGGATCTTGAGCAACACCAGTGCGAACGTGCATATATATGTATGCATATATATAGGACATTCCCACGCCATTTCACCTGGCCCTTGACTACGACCATTTTTTATTTTCCTGATTTTTTTTTTGTAAAATTGCACCCCACGAGAGGAATATTCACACCAGTTTTTAGATTTCTATATCGTTTTTTTATGGAGTTGTAATTTTCCAAAAAATCTCGATCCCGGAAGTTTCGGAAACGTTTAAACGCTGATAACTCCGGAACTAATTGGGATATCGACAAATGTCGATATATAACTTTTTTCCATTTTGAAGCATACTTTCGTTAAAAAATATGAAAAAATTATCGATTATCGATGTCAACGTTTTTTTTTTGCTTCCAAAGTGAAAACTTTTTTTTTAAGCCGATTAACTTTCTTTATTTTTGTCAAAAAATTCTCTAAAATGGAGTGACCCATTCTATGATATTTAAGACTCGTCTAATCGTGGGCTAATTTTTCCTTCTATTTTTTTTTTAATTAATCATATTTTTGAGAAGATTCTTATCACTTCGATCTCCAATAATGATATTAATGATTTTGTGATTTTCCAATTCGGCTTCGACAGACCGGAAACGGTTTATTTTTCATATATGCTGAATTTAGGGAAAACAAATATCTTTTATTCAAAATAATTTTCTTTCGTGAGAAATTGAAGAAGTCTTAAAAATCAGAATGAGTCACTCTCTTTGAAAGATTTTATGAAAAAAAAATCAAAGAAGGCAATCATCGATTTAAAAAATAGTTTTTACTTTAGAAGGAAAAAAAACGTCGACATTGATAATTGATCATTTTTGCATATTTTTCATCGAAAGTATGCTTCAAAGTGAAAATAAGTTATATATTGACTTTCGTCGATATCGCAATTAGTTCAGGAGTTATCAGCGTTTAAACGTTTCCAAAACTTCCAAAATCGACATTTTTTTGGAAAAATTGTAACTCCTGAAAGAGACGAGATAAGAGTCTAAAAATTGGCGCGGATACTCCTTTCATGGGGTATAATTTTTTTTCAAATCAGGATAATAAAAAAATGGTCGCGGTCACGGGCTAGGTGGAGTGGCGTGGAATATCCCATATATATGTACACACAGATACAATTTCAAGCATATACGAAGCCGAACGAATTTAATTAGGCCAATTATTGCATTATAATCGTGAAATAGTAATTAGTATTCGTATGGTTCTTTATTTCCATGTATACCCTTGCGGTTTTTTACACAATTCCCCCCCCCTCCCCGTACATTGATACCCTTTTACGCGTTTCCTTCTTTTTTTTTCTTAACATTTATCTTTCGTCCTTTTTCTCCTTTATGCTCCCTTTCTCACCATGCATTCAGAGAATCTCAGAATAATCTCACATACTCGCACAATGCTTTGATCGGTTTCCCTTTCACTTCTTCATTAATTTTTTCTTTCAGTGCACTTCCTTACGGCTACGCACAACGAGAACTTCATTTATACAGATCAATCATTATCAAGTTATCGATCCAACCGATGGACCACACTTTTTTAAAGAGCCTCTCTTATGCCTCAATAAAGTTGTAAATGTTCAATTGTTTTTTCATGAAAATTTATCCGAAAAAAGTTGAATGTATGCTTAATGACATGTATTTTTTTTCAAAATCCCAAATAAAAAATCTAGCAGATAAAAAAAATCGGAAAACTATTTCGGCCCGTTGCAGGTGTGTCCTCCCTTAAGGGGCACCACTAGTGTGACACTTTCAAAAAATCGATTTTCCTTTTTTTGCATTTTTCGGTAGTTTGTACCTTGAAGAATAACATACCAAAATTTCAAGTGCGGATCTGATATAATTTTTGAACTACAGCCTATTAAAGAGCGGCTGCTCTTCAGTCGGCTATATTATTTTTACCCTTAATGCCATTATTATCGATATTATCATTATTTGCATTATTGAAAATGTCACACATTATTCTTCGTATGGAAATTATTATTACTTAAATCGTTAATCATATTATCATAATTGTTATTGTTATTATTACGTCATTATTGTTACTGACAATTAATGATGATATTATGAACGAAATTATCGAAATAATTGGATATTGCAATTATTTAAATATTATTGACAACAATTATTAATACTGATATTATTATCATTAATATTTTATTATTGAAATATTTCAATAGAATATTATTGATAACAACAATTATTATCACGGCTCTTATAATCATTAATACTTCAGTATTTAAATATTAACGATAAAAATAATTGTTATTCTTATCGATAATATTCCAATAACAAAATATTAATGATAAAAACAATTATTAACACAGATCTTATTATAATCACTAATATTTTATCATTGAAATATCATCGATAATCATAACAATTATTATTGCCATCATTACTATTATTCAAACCCTTCATTTATTATTATTAAAAGCACGCAATTATTTTTCCACCAAATCTCGTAATAATTATCATTATTATCGTTATTGCACGTGCTCTGCTCGAAATCCCAAAACTCTCAGCACCCCGTGCCCCATTTATGCTCGTCACGTTGGAATTTCAGGTTGGTTATCGTGGGCGGGAGGGGGGAGGGGGCAATGACGATGCACCGACGTATCGACGGTCACGGTCTCGCCGTCGGTGCGTCCAGGGCGGCGCGGGTACGAGCCGCTTCGCGAAGCTTCGTCTTCGTCGCCGTCAGCTGACCAGCGACATCCTGACCGAGTGCGATAGGCAGCGCGAGAGCACGGAAACCTGCACGACTCGCGTAGGCAAGCCGCGAATGTGGGACGCCCAGACCAGAGAAGCGGATAGAGAGTGAAATCGAAACGAGAACAGAGATAGAAAGAGAGAGAGAGAGAGAGAGAGAGAGAGAGAGAGAGAGAGAGAGAATAACATGCAGCATCTCTATTAAATAAATAAATAAATATATAGATAATAGTTAATAGGGAATATTATAAATAGATAATAGGGAAGTAAATAAAGAAATGAATAAAGAAATGAATAAATAAATATATAAATAAATAAATGAATAAAGAAATGAATAAATAAATAAATATTTATTTACGCAAACAATTTTTCGGATTCTTATTGAGCGACTTAAAACAAATTCGCAACATGTGATCTCGTATAATGATGAGTATAAAAAATTGAGAAGAATTTTCGTTGCGTTCCAACGACGCAAACTTCAGCCCCATTATGTATATCGCTATATAGTCCAGTCAAATTACCGAAATGAAAAAACATAAAATACCGCATTTTTGGGAGTATGATGGATCGATAGGGGGGTGTATTCTGAGCGTAAATTTCAATTTGTGGGGTTCTACTGAGGTCAGCTCAAGGTCATTTCGATGAAAACGCGTTTAATTCGATATCTCGAGAACGGTTAGTGTTAGGCCAAAAATTGTAGAGACCTTTTCTCTTCTAAATTAAATTTCCTAACTTTTTTATCTGAAACTTTTTTTTTTATCATCAATATTTTTCAATTTATTACTTCCGGAAGGCAAAAATTTTACTGTTTTTTCTCCCTATTTTTCATTTTTCGCCATTTTCTCCCCAACCGTTCAATTTTATGAAATTTTACCATTTATCAAAGTTGTAGATCCTTTAATTATGAACAACTTTTTCCGACAACTTTTTTTTCTAATACCAATATGTTCGGAGTTATATATTACTTTACCGAGCAAAATCCGCGCCAATGTCGCAATATCATCGACATCAGTGGGTATTCAGTACTTGAAAGAAATATTAAAGTATTCCATGATAATTTATTAGCCAACTTACCTGTATCAGAAGGTGAATCGATTAAACTATTTAAAAATTGTACTTCATTTAAATATTAAATATTGTAATCATTCAAATATCATTTAAATATTGTACTTCTTCAATTTGGGTATTTTTTATTCCATTCCATTCCTATCCATGGGCAAGAGTACGATATCCGGGCCGCCAAGATTTGACGGTGATTCTACGGTTATCGGTGCAAAATAAACAAAATACGAAGAGTGGCAAAAGTTAATATTTCGCTTATTTTGCGTTGAAGTTGGAATTTTTCGTTAGTTGTAGAAAATGACGATTTTTCTTCGATTTTGAAAATTTCAAGAAACACCGGGCAAGGTAACTAGGAAACGCATAGTTTCAACAGTGTCTCAGAAGCCAAGAATGTATTTCAAATACCACTACCATGTTTTTCTCGCTCATAGACGCGACTAGACGGAGAGTAAAATCGTATTTTTAAGGGGAGGGTAGGGATTTGCACTTTTGAAAAATCGATTTTTGTTTTTTCTTATAGTTAAACATTTCGAAAATATAATCCCAAAATTTCAAGTCAATCAGAGCAAAACTCTCGAAGTTACTGACGATTTAGTCCCGCTCCTCTAACACTGTAGCTCCGACTACTCTAAACTTCAAACGCGTTTTTCTCGAAACCACTTTTTCAAAGTCCGTGTTCACTGCCATTTGAAAACTACATGACCGATTTTTTTCAAACTTGGTACACACTTTCCACATATAAAATACCTCCCCCCAACGGTTAGTTTGAGATTTTGTTCACATTGAGGGGCTTTTCCAACCCCAAAATGACGGAATTTTTCGTGAAAAATAGCACCTTTCACTTTACATGACCACCGAAAATTTAGAAATGAAAAAAAAAAATTATCAAAGACCGTGGGGGGGGGGGAGGATTTGATGATACTTTGACTAAATTTGTAATGCTAAATTTGTAATGGTACTTGATTTCAGATAATTTCTAGCTGAGATACAGCGAACACCGCGAATCGTGTTTTTCCAAAGGCGTTTTTGGAAAACGCTTTGTCACCGGCTCGTTTGTGGATATTTTCG
>CALYCA010000266.1:0-12500 GCA_944452715.1 Ophion slaviceki | reverse complement strand
TGAATATCGCGTTTTTTTCTGTCTTTTCATTCCCATCACTTCGTAAACGGTAATTTCGTAAATTCTCGGGCGAATTATTATTCGGTGTTTCGATCGAATTTCAATTCGATTTTGCAACAATCTTATCGTCCGCGCTTCGACGCGAATCATTTTGCAACAACAATGAGGATTGCAGCTTCTCCAATGGTAAATTAATACGAGTTTTTTTTAATTACGAAAAAAGGTAACTCAATTTGTATAGTGCAAAAAATGGATAGGAGACAAAAAGTAAATGGAGAAATAAACACAAAATCATTTTAAATGTTGAAAAAAAAACCAACATTTTTTAGTAAAATCACGAATAACAATTTTTTGTCCTTTTTTTGTTGTAGCGTTCTCGGCGTTGGATTTTGGAATGAGTGAGAAATAAATTGGGTCGGGCTGTTGTGGGCCAAAGTTGCATCCGAGTCATTTTGCATAGAAATTTTGACGCTCATGTCATGTATCGTCGATTGGGGTTGCTTCGATCAATGTTAAAATGAAAATCAATATATTTCTTCAAATAAGATGACAAAAAAAATGTAATGGAAACATCAACTTTTATTATTCTCTTTATCTTCCAAATTACAATTAAAAATATTATTATATACTAATTTTTTATGCTGAATAAAAATTTCTTTTTATATACTAAATATTTATACCAAATAAAAATATATATACAAAAAAAATTTATATACTAGATAAAAAAATTAGTCTTGATCAAAGTTATACTGAGATTGGGGTTACTTTGATACCCCCCTTTTTCTCAATGAGAATCGGAAGTAGTAAAGGAGATTTTTTTCAATCAAGAAAGAAAAACGACCAACGGGATCGGAAGTTACAACGATTTACATATATTTTCTAACAATTTTATCAAATCCTCAAATCCCGATCTAAATTATAATGACAATAATCATAATAATACCAATTCCAGTATTATAACAAATAATAAGTATTACTATTCGCCATTAATGTGTATGCGCGCGTGTCTGTGTGTGATTCTTTCTACGGAGCAAAGCGGAAGGCACGAAAAAAAAGGGGACCCAGGACTACACCTGAAAGAGCGTCGTCGTCGTCGAGCTCTAGAATTAGAGGCAAGAACCATTAAAATCCCGAGATATAATTGACCGGTCCAAAATGCCCCTCGCCCTCTCTCTCTCTCTCTCTCTCTCTCTCTCTCTCTCTCTCGCCATCTCGTGTAAAACATTATCCGTTGTGATTTCATCTCGCTTCCTCCTCCTCCGCATCATGTGCAAGGAATCCCGAAGAAATAAGAACGAAAGAAACAAAAAAGGACAAATAAATGCCAGGCACCCCTCTCAGTCGCCCCTCATCTTCCCCTTGCCAGAGGGAACGAAGAAAAAAAAAAGAAAATTTCGGGGGCCTGGCCGCGATATAATAATAACACACCTAGGTAGATAAATGGGGGGGGGGGCTCCTCTTCTCGGTCAATCCCGCGTTGAGCGAGCTAAATTTTTTTTAGAACGCTCTCGGCGTATCTATCACGAATTCGATTTTTTTTCTTAAAGGGGAAGATACCTTTAGGCGAGGAAAAAATTTGCTGGTTTTCATGATTTTTTTTAACGTAGGATTTTTTCGCTATTTTTGAGACTCTGGCTGTTTTATTGTAGTCTAGTAAAAGAGCCGAAAACCCAGAACTGTTAGCGTAGAATTAGAATTTTTGACAGAAGCTAGATGGTTGCATACTGAAAGTAAATCCAATGAAATGTTGCCCCGCAACTCGCCCCAACCCTGAGAAATAGGGGTTGAAAACGTAAAAATTGCCGTATCTCGATAATCAATAGCCCGATGAGAAAATGTTTCAAACAAAAGTTGTTCGGAATAATAAAATACGTATAACGTTATCTGGCGTCCGAGCCCGTATCTTCGAAAAAAGCGGCACAAAAACGCGAAAGTACCACCGAGCCAGACACTTTCGAATTTTCTAATCGTTTTTGTGCCGCTATTTTCGGAGATAGGGGGTTGAACGTCAGATAACTTTATACGTATTTTATTATTGCAAACAACTTTTGTTTAAAACAAAATTTCATCGGGCTGTTAGTTATCGAGATACGGCGATTTTTAAGTTTTCTCAACCCCTATTTCGTAGGGGTGAAAACCCTATGAAGGTATGAAATCATCTAACCACAGCCAAAAATACGAATTCTGCGCTAAAAGTACTGGATTTTCGTTTCTTTCACTTTTTGGCTGTTACATGATATATTTCTATTTTTATTGATCTTCAAAAATCGCCGACGTATGGCAGGCTTTTATAAACTGCATTTTCAAAACTAGCGTGACGTATAGCTGAAAAACTAATGGACCGATTCTGATGAAATTTTGTATAAATCTTTATAACCTTATTATCTCAGACATGAAGATAAATGTTTTTGAAAAAAAAAGATATTTTTTTATTGCAAAATGTAGCCACTTAATTTCGGAAAATTTAATATTTTTTCTTTCAAAGCGTACCATTTCATCGATTTATAACATTTTTCACTTTTTCTTAGTTCATATTCTGCGTATGAGTGTTAACGAAAGTAAAATATTCGTTGGTTTTTCTCAAATTAATGCCGTAAACGCTACGTGTCACGCCGTCTGATAACATCCGCCGCGACCCTGCCATTTTGAAAGATTAACAAAAATAAAAATAAATACCATGTAACAGCCAAAAGTCGTATTAAAATATACCCCAAGTCTCGAAAATAGTGAACAAATGTTTCTTTAAAAAAAAATCATGAAAATCTGCAATTTTTTCCTCGCCCAAAGGTATCTCTCGCCTTAATTTACACATTTTTAATTTCAAAAATTACGTAACGATAGAACGAAAATTCAGAGGTTGGGCATTTCAACAATTTTTGAAAATAATTTCAGTCATCGAACGACGTAAATAGAATAAATCATGACGGTAGTAATAATAAAGCAGTAATAACAATTATTCGTAATAGTAATGATTAATTTATTTAAAACCCCGAAAGGACATACCTGGGGAATAAATCTACTACTGCTACTCATTATTATTGATAATTATTTTTATTTTAAATAATTAATAATAATAATTAAAATAATAATAATGAATAATAATTAATATTAATAATTAATTACATTAATTAATAAAATAATAATTAATTAAATTAATATTAATAATAATTAATATCATTTTTTTATAATTCATAAATAACAATAATAAAGGAATAATTATATATATCAAGTATTATAATAACAACGACAAAAATAATAAACTGCTAATTACAAATGCCAAGTATAATAATAATAGTGTTTTTTAGATCTCAGACGATTCGAAATGATCGACACTGCCTAAGGCGAATAATGTTCGAATGTCTTTTTTCCCTCGAAATATCGTGACGAAAGCGGAACACTCGTTCGAAGTCATTTTGCCTTTCCTCGGGCCCAATTTGTATATCACTTTAATTAATCGTCGAACGAAAACGAGAAAACAGAATTCGAGGGTAAAAAAAGTAGAGCGAGCCGATTATGAGTCCGATCGTTAGCGAGCGAAGAAATAAAAAAAAAATCGGAAATGCGAGAGCGATCGTTTTTGTGCCGCTATTTTCAAAGATGGGAAATTGGACGTCAGATAACTTTATCCGTATTTTATTATTCCAAACAACATTTGTTTGAAACATTTTTCCATCGGTCTATTAATTATCGAGATACGGCGATTTTTAAGTTTTCAACCCCTATTTCTGAGGGTTGGGGCGAGTTGAGGGGAAACTTTTTATCGCGGTTACCTTCAGTATGCAACCATATACGTCCAGTTGAAAATTCAAATCCTGCGCTAAAAAGTGCTGGGTTTTTGTTTCTTTTAGGAATAAGAGCGAATCTTTACCGCTACGTACTATACGTTTCTATATGTGTATACACTGTGTACACATAATTATCGTTATGTACGTATGGGCATATATATATAAACATAGACAAGCGGTATATCAGCACCAAGTGCCATAACGCGCGCGCTTTCATACTTTGTGGTTTCGCACTTCAAATATCGCGTTTCCGAGTTCAAACGGCTTTAACTACAATGTTAAGCATCGTTCTTCTCCACCGGGGCCGATTGACCCGCGACCCCGCGCCCTGGCAACGAAGACCCGTAATGATTGTGCACGTTATCATTGTCATTATTTTTTAATTATTATCATGACTTTATTAATATATTTTATTATCATAATATTGTGATTTTTTTATTATCATGATTTTATTATTATTTTTTATTATCGTGATATTATTATTATCATTAATATTTTGGGCAAGAGTTGTTTTTTTTTGCCGTTAACGTTAATACAGCAATAACTTGCAACAAGTTTTGCGTCACTGCGAAAAATTGTTCCATATGAAGTCCCATCGCGATGGCGAATGTTATTGTTATTTAATTATGGTGATTTTTATTTTTTATTGTATTGCTGCGGGCAACGCAATTCGTCAGCTTGCACTGGGACACATTCAACTACCCCTGGGGGTTGGGCTCGATCTTAATCCAGACAGGAACAATTGGTATTATTATTATTATTATGGGCATTTCTTTACTTAAGCGCTTTTTCCGAAAAATGAGCCTAAAATGATTTTTTTTTATTTTGTCATTTATTGGGTTGTAAATTATTGTATTCAGTCGGGGGAACCTGAAATTCGCCCCCCCCCCCACCCCCCATAAAAAGTTATGGGGTTTTGAAGTTCTCGGAAACGCGTGATAGGGCATTTTTGAACATTTCGACGCCTATTTTGAGTTTGTTTGGGTTCGTTTGGGTTTTTGGACATTTCGACGCCTTTATTTGGGTAGTTTGGGCTTTTGAACATTTCGTCGCCTTTATTGGATTTTTTAACATTTCGACGCCTTTATTGGTTTTGCTTGAGTTTTTGAAAATGTCGACGCCTTTATTGGGTTTGTTTGTGTTTTTTAACATTTCGACGCCTATTTTGGGTATGATTGGGTGTTTGAAAATTTCGACGCCTTTATTGGCTTTTTGAAAATGTCGACGCCTTTATCGGGTTAGTTTGGATTTTTGAACATTTCGACGCCCATATTGAGTTTGTTTGTGTTTTTGAACATTTTGACGCCTATATTTGAGTTTTTGAAATTTGGATTTGGATTTTTGAAAATTTTGGATTTTTGGAAATTTGGATTTTTGAATTTTTTGAAAATTTTGGATTTTTGGAAATTTGGATTTTTTGAAAATTTTGGATTTTTGGAAATTTGGATTTTTGACAATTTTGGATTTGTGAAAATTGGTTTGGATTTTTGAAAATTTTTGACGTCATATTGGGTTTGTTTGGGTTTTTCTTTCCAAATTATTTTCAACAACTTTTTGCTCGTAAAAAATATATTAATGAAAAATGTCAACTTCCCCCGACTGAATATCATCATTTATAACCCAATAAGTGAGAAAATAGCAAAAATGTTACGTTCATTTTTCGGAAAAGTCACTCATCTAAATAATTACCTTATTTTGGTTAATGTCGTTTTTTTGCCGTTATCGTTGAGACAACAATATACCGCAACAACTTTTGCATTATTGCGATAGATTACCCTGTGCAGAGTCTCGTCGTGATTATTATTATTTTAATATTCTCGCGTGATTTTTTTTCTTTTCTTTTATTTTTCGCATTGCCTCTTTTCGGGCGACGGGAACGACCAAAACAAACCGCGGACGGACCGGGCGCGTCCGAACGTGTCGGGCTCCAGCACACACGTACGCGCGCGCGCGCTTTCAACAGTCGAACGAGCAAGCGGGGAAAAAATGATGGAAACAAAAGTGAGGAGGAAAGAAGTTGAAACGGGCGCCTCGCGCGCACGACCAAGTCCACGTACATGTGTGCGTGTTCTTTTCGATGATCGAAGCGGCAACTTACGGAACGATTGGAATCGAGCTCGGGTCTGGGACGGTCAGATGAGTGGTAGGCGCTTCCAGGGCTAACTGCCCGTCAACAAATTTCACCTGTGTCAGAATCGTCTTGTTTTTCGTTGTTTTTACTAATTTCATACGCATATGCATCCATGCATATACATATGCGTGTGTGTGTGTATATATATATATGGGACATTCCACGCCATTTCACCTTGCCCGTGACCCCGACCATTTTTGGTTTTCCTGATTTTTTTATGTAAAATTGTACCCCTTCAAAGGAATATCCTCACCAATTTTTAGATTTTTATCTCGTCTCTTTTAGGAGTTACAATTTTTCGAAAAATGTCGATTCCGGAAGTTTCGAAAACGTTTAAACGCCGATAACTCCTGAACTAATTGAGATATCGACAAATGTCACTGTTTAAATTTTGTCCACTTTGAAGCATACTTTCGATAAAAAAATACGAAAAAATTGTTAATTATCAATGTCAACGTTTTTCTTGCTTCGAAAGTGAAAACTATTTTTTTTTCATGATTGCCATATTTATTTATTTTTTTCAAAAAATTCTCTAAAATAGAGTGACGAATTCTATGATTTTTAAGACTAGACTCATCGTGGGCCCATTTTTCCTCCTATTATTTTCTTATAAATAATTTTTTTTTAAAAGACTTTTATCATTTTAATCTCTAATAATGCTATTAATGATTTTGTGATTTCCAATTCGGCTGCGACAGGCTTAAAACGATTTATTTTTAATTTGTGCTGAATTTAACGATTTTTTTAATTTTTATTAAAAACCGTTAAATTCAGCACAAATGATTAAAGAATCGTATGGACATTTACTTAAGAATATATATATATTCGAAATATCCTTTTTCTAATTATCGTTTTCCCTAAAAATTTCCTCGCATTTTAATTCGACCCTCGTCTACATGCCTACCCCGATTTCTACATTTCTTTCGATTTTTTGTTATTGTTATTACATTCCACGTAAATTATAATGACAATTATTAATTTAAAAAAAAATCATTTATCATACGGACACACCATCGATTACGCCTACATTATTATTATTATTTGATTACACGTAAATTGTTATTGCTGTTGTTCATATATTTGTTTCTTATTTATTTGTCATTTTTTTAATGACGCATTATTTATCATACCTATTATACCTATTATTATATTAATATTACTATGATTATTATTAAATATAGTTGGCCCTAAAATACGAGGTTATCAGTTGCGCGTTTTCTTTTGGCTTTTTTTCCCGACATGCGTGCGATTGTTTGGCCTGTGTACATACACCCACAGACATTTGCGCATTGCGCGAAATTTCGAGCGCGCGTGCATTCGCCCGAACAGACGAGCTCTTTGAGATAAAATTGCGATCTTTGCGCGCATATCATCAAGCGCGCTCTTGATGTCTCGCCTCGACGTGGTATCACCGCCGCGCGACACGTTTTCACCCGCGAGAACGCTGCTGAACCAGCAAACGCACCAAAAAAATTTTTTACACTCGTGACCCCGATGGATGCCACGGGAAGAATGTGTATGGGGAAAGGGTCGAGAGCAAGAGAGGCTTGGAAAAATAAATTATCTCCGACAACCTTATATATATATATATATATATATATATATATGAGGAAATTTATTTTTCCAAGACGACTTTTATGTTGTGTTGCACATTGCACCAGCCCGAGAAGTGGCTTCGAGTACATGGCGTTTATAATCGAAACACGAACTCGAGCCTTCTTTTCTCGGTCTCACGATCTTTTTTGGGTGGTTCGTTTTTTTTTAACTGTGGGGTGATTTTTTATTAGACGATTTAATAGACGAAAATTCAATTCCTACAATATACACAGTGGGTAAAGAAAAGTATTTGTACACGTCGGCTATTTAAAATTGTGCTTGGAAAAAAAAGTTTAAAAAATAAGTAAAAAGTCGAAAAATAATAAGAAAAAAATCGATAAAAATTACCCTTCGAAAAAAATGCTTTATTAAGCTTCTGTGTTCGATAGCTCATCCTAAATATACGTCCGTCTACAAAAATCTTGAGAAAATAGGAATAAAAAAATTGAGCCACATTAAAAACAGTTTCGTGTGAGATGTGCAAATACTTTTTTTTACCCACTGTATGTATGGTCGAAAGAAAATAAAATCTCGAAGTGGAAGAAAAAATTTATATACTTTTTTTCACCTTCGAAACGCCCTGGCGAGATCGGAAGTTATTTATTTATTTATTATGTTTCACGTATACTCATAATAATAATAATAGTTGTATAAAAAGGGTTTGTGTAAAATTTGTATCACTGTGTAAAATTATTTGTTGTATAAAAAATGTTGTATACGATGAATCAATAATACAATAAAATTGTAAATTTATAATATTATTGTATAAAAAATGGATTTACTTATCATTATTATTAATTATTTCTCTCATCTGTGAAATTAAAAAACAAAATTCAATCTTGATCGCTACGAACTTTTCATGTCTTTCGAAAGTGAAAATAACAAGCAACAAAGTTGAATAAACTTTCGAGAGTAAAAAATAATCAACGTGTAATAATAATAATTATCAATTCCGTTAAAACGGGTTACATAATGTCCGTAATCTTGAATGTAAAAAAAACGTATTTTTTTATTTTTCTTTCAAAACAATGTATTACTTTTTTCGTGATTTTGTATTCATTGACTTGTCCAACGAACATCCAATGATTCTCCTCGTATGGAATTTCCCTTTCTTACGGACGTTTTATTTCTTCTGTATCGCGTTTTCCCGAGAAAACGCGGATTTTCCGGCGCAATGAAAACGTCGTCGGTGGTCACGAGATTTCGGGCACATACACGCGCCGCTCGCGCGGTTACATATGCCAAAAAGTTTCGCGCCAACTTCGTACCCGATTCACCGAAATTCCCTCCCGGCCAAACGCGTGCAAAAGATCAAAAGTATTCTTTTTTCTATCCTCTGTAATTGGAATAATAAAAAGAATAATAATATATTCATTTAAAACGTAAATTTATGATTTTATCATTATTCTTATATTCGTTCTTTATTTGATTTCTCTAGTATTTGACCTATATTCATTCTACTTCCGATGCACTCTAATTTTTATATATATATATAGAAAAATCGTTTTTTTTTTTTCATTCTTTAAATCGATAAACTAACCAAGAATATGAGACTATCCAAGTGAATTAAAAAAAAACGTTAAAAAAGTTTGTTTGGGTTGAAAAATTTTATTATAAATTTATATTGAAAAATTATTTTAAAATTATAAATTTATATATTAAATTTTAAAAAACGTTGAACATTTTTTAAATACTTTTCATAGCACGTTAAAGTGTTTTTTAGACACCTTTTTTTTCAAACTTGAGAAAAAAAGAGAATTTTTTTTATACATTTTAAATATACACGAAACGATCCCTCAATGTTTTCTGGGCTCACTTGTGTTTTTCCCTTCCAAAAAAATTCCCGAAAAAACTTTTTTTTATCTCCCAATTCAGGTTCCCCCTTAACTTATTTAGGCATATTTCGCCTACAAAAGTCCCGAAATATTTTTTTTCAACGCTTATTTAGCCAACTAGTATAAAAAAAACCACGAAAAAAATTGTATAATAATAAAAATAAGAAAATTAAATTGTAAAAAAATACTTTCGTTGCGTTCCAACGATGCGAACTTTGATATTATTTTTCGACATATTCGTCTTTTCGTCCGTTGAGATTCGTCCCTCGTACGGGAATATTTTATTTCGCGCGGTATTAAGAAAATGGAAAAAAAATACACTAGCCGCGACTCTTCGCGCCCAAAAACGAACGATTTTTTGAGGGGAAAGAGAGGAAAAAAGAGAGCGAAAGCACGGTCTCGAAACGATCGAAAATATTTACAACGCTCGCCAAGGTTGGTCTACGACGGAGCAGCGAACGAAACGAAAATTCGAAGAAAAAAATAAGGCGGAAAAGAGAAGAATACACTGGCAAGTCGAACATCGCGAGAACGAAGATTTCATTTATTTTTCCAAATTTTTCTAGGTACGAATGGTTAAAGTCGTTTTTGTTTTCGTTTTTTTTTTCAACATTTTCTGTTTTGATTGTTTGGCAATTTTTGTCTCCTGATTACGCATCCATTTTTTTCAATTTAATTATTTTTCGTTTCTTTTCTCTTCTAAATTCATATTTTTTTGAAAATTTACTCTGGTTTTTTTTCCTTGCAATTTGGCAATAATTTTTTTATTTTTTGCGAGATTTTCGATATTTAATCATTTTTCGTTTTTATAGATTTTTTCAAACTTGCTTTTTCGGTCATTTTTTCCCTCGTAATTTCGTTAAAATTTTCTCGTTTCATCGCGTTTTTGTTTTCAATTATATGATTTATCGTATTTTTCCTCTCGTGGTTTCGTAATAATTGTCTTTTCGTTTTATTTAATAATTTATCGTACTTTTGTCCTCTCGTAATTTTCTAATTTTCACAAGTGCCCGTAGGAGCCCGTTAGTGTTGGGTCATTTTGTCTCGGTATTTCGTAACCGTTTCTTTTTTTTTCTTAATTTTTTTAAATTTTCGTCTTTCCCCCCGTAATTTATTCATTTTTACGATTTTTTTTATAGCGCTTTCCATTTTTTTCATTTTTCGAAATTTTCGATCTTCCCACTCCCCCGTAAAAGTCAATTTTTTCGAATCCCTCACTCCCCACTATTTTCCTCGCAACTGCCTAAATTTTCGTCTCGTGGCGTGAAATCTATAAAGTACATATGTATATGTATATTTCTTACCTGTGTGGCGTCCGTGTACGGCGTGGTTGAATTTTTATCCACAAGTAGAGAGCCGAAAAGGGGAATCCCCGTGTTCGCGGCACTGTCCTGCTGTTGGGGCACCATTTTCGTATTTGTGAAATATTTTCGAAATTTTTGCAAATTTTTTGCGACTTTAAAACCTCGTTGCACTTCACTCTATTCTTCCCGCGGCATATCCCCGTCAAGGTGAGGGAAAAGAGCAAGGGAAGAACGATTCACAAGCGCACTTCCGGTGAGTGGTGAAAAAACAAAAACAAATTTGCGACGAGCGACAAGACGGCGCTTGTGCTCGGTGGAAAAAAGCGCGTGCTGTTGTGGCGCACGCGCCGTTGCGAAGAGGAAGAGAGCGAAGGAGCGCTCCGCGGAGACCGGAAGTCTTCGGTAGTGCTCGAGGAATCGCGACCTTTCGCCTCGGTCGTGGCGGAATTAGCCCTCCGCTGCGTTCCTTCTCGTTCGGCCTCTCTCTCTCTTACTTCCAGCGGAGAGAGAGAGAGCGCGAGATGATCGTCCGGAGGTGCAAGGTATGCAGCGAGCAACTCGTCGCGGCTCTCGTGTCTCCGACTAAAAAGTATTTACTTAATTTTTCCCTTGTCCTCGCGCACTCTTCGATCCTCGTCGGGGCTTCCTTCTCACGCGTGAGAAAACGAAAAAAAACAACGAAAGCACGAGGAAGACGATCGAACTCGTCGCGACGAGCCACAAAAATCACAACAAAAATCTCGCCCACGTTTCGTAGGTGTTTGCTTTTATTATCGGGATCACGAGTTTCTCGGTCGATCGGCTGACATTGTTATCCTTTTTACGATTTTCTCCCTCGTTACAATGATTCTCGGCCTTGCAAACATACGCGTGTACACGCGAGAGTATATACGAGAGAGCGAGAGAAAAAAAAACCGAGACGACTGGTCGCCGGCGATACTCGTCGTACGAGCGCTCATGTGCTACTGACTCGCGATCCAACGATACTGCACAGCTATACACAAGCGCGTCTATCTCTCTCTCTCTCGCGCGCGCGCGGCGGTGCTCTCTGCATCAGCTGTGTGCCGTTGGCCCCCCACCACGCGTCTCTTTGCTCCTTAACACGCGCGAGATCTGCGGCGCGCGACCGCCGTCTCTCTCTCTCGTTTCTACCGAGCCAATGAGCCCCTTATTCCGATCCTCGATTATTCATCCCCCAAATTTCACTCTCTCTGTCACCCTCCGATGCCAATGCCTTTCTCTCGCTCTGTCTCTCGTACTCAGTGTAGAACGAAACGCTCTTTGCACATTCGCTATCTCCTTCGTGCCCGCACAACCCCCTCGGTACAACTTTACACAAGAGTACCCTTCTCGCCGCTACGCGCGCTCTTTTACTACTGATCCCGCGGCGCAGCGAGCAGCGCCGCGCGGGAGTGGGGACAAGTGCCGCGGAGTGGGGGAGCAGCCGAGTAGTGGGGGTACTGCTCGCGTAGGCCGCACGCATATATACGTCGCGTAACGTGGTCCGAGCGCACTGACACGACGTCTCGTGCGCCGTTCGTTTCGCCAGCATTGACGTTGCGCTCTTGCGAGACTCGCGCGATCTTTCGAGCTGAAAATTCGAAAAACACTTCACGCTGGCAATTTTTACTCTCCGCATACCGTAGAAAAATCCACCGATGTAAAAATATGGTATTTGAGGTTTCTGGATGGGTTTTTTTTTACAACTGCAACACTCGAATATTTTTTTTTTTTCAAAACCGACATAAATCGTTGCGGGCTCGTAAAGAGCTTTTGTTTTTTACTTCCGTTTCGCCCGTGCTTGCTCTCTACCTCTCGGCCGTTACTTTTTACTCTCCTTTTCGCCAAA
>CALYCA010000265.1:0-25256 GCA_944452715.1 Ophion slaviceki | reverse complement strand
ATCCTCCTTCCCCTTTTCTTCCCTTTAAACTCGGAAGACAGATTTTTTCCAATATGGATTATAATTGCCTTTCAGAACCAAGGCTACATCTGGTGTCTTTCACACTATTACGATCAAATGCAACATACTTGTTTTCTCTTTCAACCACTGTATGAAGTGTATACGGAAAGAACCGTTTGAAGTCCATCAGAAGGATAATATCAGAGATATATGAATGTTGTTTTAATGGTTTTATTAAAATCGCACTAAAGTATTACGCACTAAACTAACATGCCGCCGATGCGAACAGTAATCAACGAACCCTGTAGGATCAAAGTAAAGACCGGAATATTGCACGTCTAATAAAAACTAGCTAAAGTACTAAAGGCCCGGGCTCGCCATAGAAAAGGAGGCTAGGAACCTTACATGTCTCGAGCGAGCTAGACGCATCTCAAGATCGAAATAGCACAAGCTGCAACTATACTGAAACTCATGTGTGATGCGCATAGTTTACTATGTCTTGCGGTTCGATTTGAAATATCGTGTGTGGCCAATAAGTAATTGGATAGGTTTCTAGGTAAATTATTGGAATATACATGTGCGGCTTTTCTGGGCCAGATTTTATTTAAACATCAAGGTCTCCGAGGAAATCATGATCTTTTGAATACACATATGTGGCTCTGCCTAGGTCAGCTGTAAATTAAACGGAGCTTTTGTAAGCATGCTGCGATGCCGTCGGGTCCCCAACATTCGAATACTCGTGGACGCGGGCTCATTGAGTCATATGGCCCTTGACACGCTTCGATAATAAAGCTCTCGAAGATATACCATTGAAGCTACATCGTTAAAATGCAATGGAAATTAATTAATTTGATTAGCCAAAATTTCTTTCAACAGATTTTAGCTACGGAAATCCCCCTATCATTTTTTGAGATACTTATTCCGAGATTGGCAATAGAAATCTGCAAAAAAGGATTTTGTATATTAATAAAAATAAGGATATATTAATATGAAAAGCAATTTTCGTTGCATTTCAACGGTGCGAACTTTAACACTCTTGGAAGATCCGAATCTGAATTGGATCCGGAAGATTCATAATCGTATCACCATTAGCGTACGTTAGGCGAGCATGTGTTAATAATAAAGAAGAAATATCAAAAAATGACTACGTGAGAAAATAGCAATCTTTTTGTAAGATTAATTAATTTTTAAATATATGTATATAGAAACTACATAAACGATTCTAGACAACGTGCTTGAAACACGTGATTGACAAACGCTGCGGCAGCCAGATGGGGGAGAAACGAAAGTAACGGGCTCCAACTTGCGGGAAGCGAGGGCGCAGTTGGTTCCAAAATGGCTGACTCGTAAATATTTGGAAGCTCAGCCAGATAGACAGAGGGAGAGAGAGGGAATAAGCGAGCTCCTCAGCGGTCTCAGCAACATAGGAACCGTGCGATATTCCTAATTGGGTTTCCTCTATGCTATTTGGTGACTTCTCTACTAACCTATGCATTCTTTATGCCAATGTGATGATTATGAGTTATGTTTCTTCAAACAGCCGCATATACCATCGGGCCGGAAGTATTTAATCCCTAAATCAGGCTATACTAAAATGGGCCTACTAAGGCTGTCCCTGATAAGATCCTACTAAGGATTTCCCCGATAGGGCCCTACCAAGGCTTGCCCTGATAGGCCCTACTATGGCTTTCCCTGATGAGGCCATAAATAGGCTTGCCCTCAGCAGTCGATAAATGCACATAACCTCTTATTTTCCACATGGAAACTTCGATTTTACAGCATCGTAGCTTCGGAGTTTCGATGTATACCTGAATTCTATTTAAAAAAAGATGCTATGGACTGTCACGACAAAAACGTTATGCAACTCGGATGCGTGTTAGAAGATTTCGGCAGCTTTGTAAGGCGGAGAGAGAAAGAGGAATTATATATATATATATATATATATATATATATATAAGGTTAAGTTTAAAAAATCTATAGCATGTTATTCGATAAACCTCTTTAATTGTCACAATGATATTAACTAATTGATATACTTTATGTGATACAACTAATAATTATAGGACTTCATTTGGTCTCTTATGACATACCTGGGACCAAGATGTTACAAGCACTCGGTAGCATAGGGGCAGCGTGCGTAGCTTTGGGTAGGTAGGTACGAGGTTCGATTCCCATATAGGCGAAATATTTTCTTCGAACAAAAACATTTCAGCAGGCCAGGGAATGACGAATTATGATACAAAATCATTGTAGTGGAACTCTAAATTAAGTGGTTCATTCCATTTTGGATTTTTGAAATATTATGTGCATTTCTTTCTGATCAGGCAACCTGATAGGGGCCTGATCCGGCAACCAGGTCAGGCCCATATGTGACACAACGTGATATTTCCTAGTAGGGCCTTTTCAGGCTGCCTTATTAGAGCCGCACCAGTGCAGTCAGGCAACCTGAACGGGCCGTGATTTGGGCCCCATCAAAATTTCTACTCGAGATTGGGTATTTAATTTCGATCTCTCTGTTCCGAGCCATTGTTCGTTACAGATTATAGTTGATTCACTTTGCTGATGCCGCTCTGCTACAGCAGCGTTAAGACGGATGACACCTCATCGCGGTCGGTATGGTAAAACAATTATAGATACCCAAAAATCTCTGAAACGGCTCTTCAGATCCCGTCGAAACTTTGCCAAACGACGTCAAATAGATATACGAACAGCTGTCTGCCCCTCAAATTTTCTGAATTTGAGAAAAAAAAACGTAGATCGGCTTATCATAAGCCAATCTACGTATTTTTTCTCAAATTCAGAGAGTTTGAGGGGCAGACAGCTGTTCGTCTATCCATTTAACGTCGTTTGGCAAAGTTTTGACGGGATCTGAAGAGCCGTTTCAGAGATTTTTGGGTATCTATAATTGTTCTACCATACCGACCGCGATAAGGTGTCATTCCGTCTTAAGAGCCACGAGTCTGTAAATTGACTGAGAAAAAACTTATTCAATGACATTCAAACTCTACTTCATTTAATGCTAGTTGATACGATTTTTTAATTGGCCGATTTCTTTGTTCATTTGCACCCCCTAGTCTCTCTTAAGTCTCTCTTAAGGTCCAAACTAAATTAACCGTGTTACCATCAATAAGGCGCCGATTATAATCAAGCACAACAAAATTGGCAAAAAAACTGTCAACGGTACAAACGGGTACAAACGATCCTCGTTGTAATCGCGTTTATCAAAATCATTCAGCTTTAAATGGGTTGCGGCCATACCCCTATAGTTTTCTCCCTCTTAAGGTACAAATAAAATTAACAATGGTACAATCGAGTAGAAACCGAGTACAAACGAATGCAAGAGAAAAATTACATTTTGTTAAGTCTGTTGCCAACTTCATATAGGTCCATTTTGAATGCTTGAAACTCTCGCCTTTTGATACACCCATTGTACAGTCGAGTTTTGAAGTGATGCAGGAAAAGCTCTCTCCTAGAACAGAGACGGGTCAATCAATAACACTTCACGTTGTCAGACATATATAGAAGAATATTGCTGTTGAAAACGATATACTCGATCGCATCGCCGCTCATCTGCTCCTCAAATAATTCCAGTCTCGCAAATTGCGCTCGAGAGGCCTTAACATCTTGACAGCTTTAATAAAATGGCGCAATGCTCTTGTACGAAATCGCTTCTATTATGTATTATCTAGAGCCCGCGCACTATCTTTGTTCTTTCTTTCCTTCTCTCTTTCTTACCATCTCGATGTTCAATAATGTAGCGAAAAAACGGATCTATGATTCATTTTCTTAATGATTTTGCAGTCTGTCTGAATTGTAGGTCTTGAGAAATTCAGAAATTGTTGAATGTTAAAGACGGAGTAGCCGCTAAACAGAAACACAACTGTCTTTATCCCGAACCCGAGGAATCGTGGGTTGTTCACAGAACATTGATCTTCGATCAGTCCATTAAAAGCGTTGAGATTCCCCAAGTCATTATGGGAACCATAATGGGAACTATTTGGTATACAACTCGAAACTTTGGCTCAATTTGTATACAGCGGTTTAGGAGAAAAGTTCCGGAAGCCCTCGTTGTATTGATGATGGAAATCGGGCCACGTATTACGCAATTTTTTGAAATTTCTAAACAACTCGGTAGCCAAGTGAAGCTGTGGACTTTTGAACCTTCTTCACACGAGCGAACAAATCGATTTCCACCCTAGACACAAAACGCAGATGAAAATAATGCAATATTTTTCGCTATCTTCTTGTCATCAATGGACGGTAAGGAATATGAGATAAAATATGACTGCTCTCAATAAGAATATCCATATAGATATAGGTAAACATAGACGTCCCTAGAGAGATGGAAATATTCCTTCGCCATATTGAATGAGAATCTTCAATGGATGAAAATCGTGATTGCTTTACGGTCCAATAATTTCAATTACTTCCATCGAGTGTTATGAGAGCTGAAAGGTCGCGCGCGTGTTTTTAATCGCATTTTTAATTACTCAGATATACACTGCCGGCCAAAAGTATGGATACACCTAGAAAAATTTCACGTCGCACTAAAAGTTTGATATCTTTGTGAAAAAAAAAGATATCCGGATTTCCAAGGTGGCATTTCAAAAGGGACGAATGAAGCTTCACTTTGCGTTTTGGAAAAAAAATATTCGATTTTTTTTAGTCCCGGGGCGCCATTTTGAAAATGGCCGTTTTTTGGCTTTTTTGGCTGTTTAAAATCGACTGCACGTCTTCGGGAATTTTTTTTTGGCATTTTTTTTTAAAAGAACCTTAAAAGATAGAGCAATAGCTATATTTTCCTTTCTTAGAAAGTTTCGTACGATTTTTTTCACCGAGTTATCGCATTTTTTTTCTCAAAAAAACAATTTTGAAAAGATGCTGCTGAAATGAGAAACTTTGAGGTTTAAAGAAAATTGCCAAAAGGAAAAAAAGTTGCGTTATATCGTATTGAATCGAGCAGAATTTTTCAAAAATTTTTTTCAAAATTTTTTTTCAAAAGATTTTGCTCCAACATTGAATAAAAAAAAATAAAAAAAGTTTCAATTTTTTTTCTCAATTTTTAGCCGCACAAAACATCCACCTCTTACCTCATCTAAACGCCCTTTTCGTCGAAAAACCCACCTCTGGCTTTCAGCACTGCATCAACGATTCGTGGCATCCGATCGATTAATGAATCCAGCTGAGCTGAGCTGAGGGATCTCCACGCAGCTTGCAGTTTCTGCCACAGATCTTCGGCCGATGTAGGGCAGGTTATTCGTATCTTTCGATCGAGCTCTTCCCAGAGAAGTTCGATGGGGTTTAGGTCGGATGATTGTGGCGGCCACACCATATTCACGACTTTTTTTGCCTCGTTCTCCAAGTATTCTCGACAGAGACGGGAACTGTGTTTCGGATCATTGTCTTGTTGCATGGTAAAACCACGCCCGATCGTTCTTAGCCCCGATGGAATCGCATGATTAATGAGAATTTCTTTATATTCTTCTTTTCTCATTATGCCGTCAATTTTCACAAAGTCTCCGACACCATGATCGGAGAAGCAACCCCACACCATAACGGAGCCACCGCCATGCTTGACAGTTGGTATCAAACACTGTGGTGCCATTTTTTTCCGAAGGATTTCTTCGAACAAAAATGCGTCGACGACAACCGAAGATTAAAAATTTTGACTCGTCCGTCCAGAGTACATTTCTCCACTGATTAATCGTCCACTTTTTGTGTTCCAGGGCCCATGCGTATCGTTTTTTTTTGTTCGCCGGACGCAACAAAGGTTTTCTCACGGCGACACAGCCTCCGAGGCCAGCACTGTTAAGGATGTATGGCAGCTACTGCAGAGTCGTTACAGAACTGATTATGCAATTTGCAAAAATCGCATTTAAAGACAAAATAAAATAATTGTAGTATTCATTGAAGCTAAAAAGGAGATTTACCACAGCTCAAAGTAAAACATGCGGTACAGAAAGAAGAATTTTCAATTTTTAACTGCAAATTTAGTTGCTGATTTGATGTACGTTTTCCCTGACATTGTCGTGGTTACGACATACGAGCTAAAGTAATACGAAAACGGTCCCATTTAACTCGCAATATCTCTGCAAAATATATGGGCACATGTCGATTTTTTTTTTAAACGTATCATGCATATTACAGCGATACCGCACAAAAGTTTTTTTTACAAAAGAGTACTCCGGAAATACCTTTTTTGCCAATGTAAAGGGAATTTTGGACGTACAATCCTATGTTCCCCGTGTTAAATGACCCAACTTTGAATTCGTTTATCTCAGCATTCACGTGGGCAAATTTTGTTTTTTTAATCTCAAAAAGTTCTCGATATTTTCCTTTACAATATCAGTGAGTTTCAATTCGAACAGTAGTGAATAACTTAGTTGCCATACATCCTTAAGACGACATTTCACTGTCGTCAGTGATATCGAGGTTTCCCTTCGTTCGTTAAATTTGGCACAGATTTCCGTTGCTGTTAATCGACGATTTTTTTTGCTGGTAACGACGATATTTTTATCGTCTGAGGACGTAGTCACTTTGGGTCGACCCGGATGATTGCGATTGAAATACGTCTCGGACTTCTTATATCTCCCGATAGTCGTCTGCACTCCTTTCAAAGACACGCGAGTTTGTCTGGCAACTTCTCTGTACAACAATCCCTTATCGCGCAACGCGACAATAGCCCCTCTTTTATACAGTGGAATTTCTTTTTTCCGTGCCATTTTGATCCGTTAAGAAAAAAATATTTGCGTAAAAACTTGTCGATTGTAGACCACACGTGTTCGCGTTCGAAGTTTTCGCACACTAACTGGCTTTATCAGTGCGACACTCGTCACATTATTCCAAAGAATCAACAATGTAAACGAAAACGACGAGCGAAAAAGAGAGCGAGCAAAAGAATATGAGAGAAATAGAATATCGACTTGCGAGAAATAAAATCTTTTTTACGCTCCACAATGCTAAAATGTAAACAAAGACAAGAAGCTTTATTTCCACTCCTTGTGTTTAGATGAGGTAAGAGGTAAGAGGTGGATGTTTTATGCGGCTAAAAATTGAGAAAAAAAGTTGAAAAAAAGAAGAAATTTTATTCAATGTTGGGGCAAAAAAATTTGAAAAAATTTTTCGAAAAAATTCAGCTCGATTCAATACGATGTAACGCAACTTTTTTTCCTTCTGGCAATTTTCTCTAAACCTCAAAGTTTCTCACTTCAGCAGCATATTTTCAAAATTGTCTATTTGAGAAAAAAATGCGATAACTCGGTGAAAAAGAATCGTACGAAACTTTCTAAAAAAGGAAACTATAGCTATTGCTCTATCTTTTAAGGTTCTTTGAAAAAAATGTCCTGAAGACGTGCAGCCGATTTTAAACAGCCAAAAAAGCCAAAAACGGCCATGTTCAAAATGACGCCCCGGGTCTAAAAAAAAATCGAAACTTTTTTTCCAAAACACAAAGTGAAGTCCAAACACATTTGTCCCTTTTAAAATGCCGCCTTGGAAATCCGGATATCTTTTTTTTCACAGAGATATCAAACTTTTAGTGCGGCGCGAAATTTTTCTAGGTGTATCCATACTTTTGGCCGGCAGTGTACATATAAAATATATTTATTTAAAAAAATTATTTACTTCGGTTTGGTGAGGGGGAAGAGAGAAAAATGCTTAGCTTTGTTGCACCGACGCGAAATATCGAGATTCCTGATTCACAATTGTTTCATGCCGTCATAGTCATTGTCACGTCATCGTCCTCATATACGAACTGGGTCCCAAAGGAGGAAAATTCTGCGAGACCTAGTTTCGCTAGTGATCGGAATTATTCACCACAACAGAAGTGGATGATAATCGTTCCTGATACTGGTAAAATTCTATTCTAAAGGGAGGCAACCTTTCTGTGGCCTGGGCGAACGAATACTACGGTCATTGCTTCTATTTCCTTAGCTTCATCCCCACATGGGTGTAAATGAGAAGATCGGAGGACTCTCATAGTGAAAGCTTCTTCCCTCTTTTTCGTCTTCTTTTATCCCATTACAGGGGATTCGCGAGATGCGATAATGGTCCCTTAATGCCTAGTCGTTTTGAGATTAATGTGTATGCGCACGCTCACCCGAGCGTATCACGAAAAAAAACTGGCAAGGTCCCTTTTTTCTCCTCTCAAACTTTTTCCACCAACTTGTATCACACATTTATAGAATATACGAATAATAATGATGATGATGATCAAAGTTCAGTTCGATTCGCTACTCGATGAGATCGTGCTCTGCATAATGATTACACGAGCGCATTGCTGCAAGTGCTCGCATACATTTATACCCCTGGCCCCCGCCGGCGCAGTTAATTATTGTCGATCGTTATAATCATGGTAATTACACGATTTATGGGCCAGGCAGTCAATACCCATGCCAGGTGAACCCGTCGGTGGGATATTATGTAAATTAAATCATATATACAGAGACGTTCGTTAATATTTCAATTCGGCCGCCCATTCAAATTTCGCAGTTGTATACTGTCAAAATAATATGCAAATGGATTTCTAAACTAAGCATTGTTTTGGTTTGTTCTTTTGATTGCAGGTACGTTCAGAGTTTCGTTCAATCACCTTTGGATATGGATTTTTGAGCCTACCTGTCGGAAGCAATGAAGTGCGTACGTTCATATTTTACGGAAGGTTCATCTTTCAAGAGAGGATGATATTGAGATTGTGTTATATTCATTCAATTATTCATTATTTTTACCAAGTTGAGGGAACCAGCTGAGCGCAGCAATCGCAGTTGCATTTTGTGCACTTGAAAGTCTTGCTTTGCCAAGTGCAATATGGCGATAATTTGAACCTACTTTTTCGCTTTTAAGTTGCCAGCGAAGGCAAACCTTATTGTTACGTATTTGAAAGTGTCGTGCCTCGAAGCTTTGTGACAAAAGCAGGCACTTCATAAAAATGTCCTCTCTCCGCTTATTATGTGTGTAGCTTCGCTACTCCACAAGGAACCTTCGTGAGTTGTATCTACGCCATCGGTGTGTAATCTTATATTGGCATTATGAACGTAAAACACGCCTGTACTATATATTCCCTCGGTATGCGTCTGAGAAAATCCTTATACAGAACAAGAGGAAGACAATGAGCGAGAGGAAGAGCGGGAGGGAGAGAGCGACAGAGCACAACCAAAGTGCTATAGAATCTCTTGACGGTAAATGTTTACGAGAATGGAAATCGTGGAAGGGCATATTACGTGGGCGGCGATGCTTTACCCGGACCCTTGTCCATCTTCTTACACTTTTCTATATTCGCTGTTGCTGTGTATGCATGCAAGGTTTAACTATACCCGGGAAACGGGGAGAGATTTTTAAAAATGTTTTACGTCATACGCTAAACAGCGTCTAGTAAGCCAGAAACAATCATTTTGTTGGCTGAAATGCTTTGTAAAATTAGAATAAAGTTAGAAAATGGATTCAGACACAGAATAAGAACATCGAATAAGACTTCTGTACTTGAGTTCTGATCCTTGCTTCCGGAAATATCACACCTTGCAACATTACTAAGGACATTTTATTTTTTCAAATTGCATAATGTTATGTTAAAACATAAAGTTAATGAAAGTTGCAATTTAAAAAAAAGCCTGGTGTAAAAGGGTTAAAGATGGAGCTGGATAATTTTTTTGGAGCGATTAATTTCAAAATGGCGGCCGTGCAGCTTTATCTTAAAACTGCATTTTTTAAGTTGGCCGGAAACATAACTCAGACAATTTTCAACCGATTCACTTGAAATGTTGAATATATCTTGAAAAATACATTGTCTCTGGAAGTACGTAGGATTTTTTTTTATATTGCATCGTTAATTTGTTATTAAGAATTATTTTACCGTTTTTGTGAACAAATTTTTCACTTCGCAAAAAAATCGTTAAACAATTGTTAATGACAAATGAACTATGCAATATAAAAAAAATCCTACGTACTTCCATAGACAATATATTTTTCA
Organism: Ophion slaviceki; assembly: GCA_944452715.1. NCBI lineage: Eukaryota > Metazoa > Arthropoda > Insecta > Hymenoptera > Ichneumonidae > Ophion > Ophion slaviceki. The sequence goes on along the minus strand of CALYCA010000265.1, from coordinate 15,292 downwards.
AGATATGTTCAACATTTCAAGTGAATCGGTTGAAAATTGTCTGAGTTATGTTTCCGGCCGACTTAAAAAATGCAGTTTTGAGATAAACGCTGCACTGCCGCCATTTTGAAATTAATCGCTTCAAAAAATTATTGTATACAGTCACTGATATGTATGATAAACACCCTTTTTTGTAATCTCGATTTATTTTGTAGTTTTTCTGAAAAAAAATCCCCAAAAAGCCTATTTTTTCGGCCTCTAGAGTGGCGTAAGGCCTTAATACACTACGACTTCGATTATCAGAACAGCAGCGGGACCAGCTGCGCATCGCACTTGCAAAAATTGAAGTTCCGCACTATCCACTCAAGCCGACTCTGCTACGTCGGCTACTATCAGCTAGCCGCCAGCTGATAGCAGTATCCCTCAAAGCCCTCTCTTATTGTTCAGCATGCTTCGAGCCGAGGCTGGGGCCTGGCGCTTTACCCACCATGCGCGACACCGATCTATATCGGACACATGGTGGGGGGCTGTTGCACCTGTGGAGGTCCCGATAATCGAGATCTCAGTTTAGATAGTACACGTTCGGTGGGGTTTTTAGACGATAAAAAGCAGTGAAATCCGCTCAACAGCCGCGCGGCGGTTGGCCGCCGCTAGCACTATATGCGCCGCTGCTATGCTCCCCTCCATTCAGCCAGGCGATTGGTGCGCTTGACGGAAGGGGACGAGGTCTTCGTTCGGTCCTGCCTCCGATAACAACGAATTGATGCAGCTTCTACTGTACAGAAGTCAAATGAACTGTGGTGCAGCTATACACAGTCGAACCTCTACACTGCAAAAACAAGGCGTGTTTGACGTGTGTTCAAAGTGTGTAGAAATAACACAACATAAAGTCTAAACATGCGTTGCCATGTTGATTCTACACACTTATGCATTTGGTATCACGTAATGCGTTACAATTACACACGTAATGCGTTAAAATTACACACGTGAGTGTGTAATTTTTACGCATTAGATTATTACACACGTTCGCAACGTCCTCATCAATAACACGCTTATGCGAACACACATAAAGCGTGTAGAAACGACATACAAGACGCATATTTACACACATTGGACTAAACAACACGCGTTGATAGCAACACACGAGCAAAAATAACGCGGAAAAAAGTAACACAGTTTAGGTGTGTTAATTGCGAGTTATAGATCCTATTTTGAAAATCACCATGGTTACGGCATCACGTCAAACTCATTAGTTGGTTTGACGTTGATTGATTGACAGATTAACAAAACTACATTTGGTCTTCAATTAACCCATGGAGCCTAGATACCAGGAAGTTCAGCGAGGCCTTTAAACTCGTCCCCAAAACGAGAACAAGAAATGATGGCGCTGGGGTGCTCCGGCACCTACATGTATAAAGATATACGCTAAACATGGGTGCGATCTAAGACAGATCACAAATGATGTACCTAACCCTCATTCGTGTTAAGGGATAACACGACTCTAGGATTTTGAAAAGACGTTTTCTTGCCTAAATACACTTTGGTGTCATAAACACAATATGCAATTGGTCCTGTAGCGATTTTTTTAATTTAAAGGTTCAATTATCGATTTGGCCGCAGCTCCTCGGAGCGCACGCTCAGTTGCTCGTACAACTTTAAACGCGTTTTTCTCGAAACCACATTTTTCGATCTCGGAAGACGGATTACTCGACCACCTCTGCATGCATCGATTTGAAATTTTGATAGCAGCTTCACAATCATATTCTTTATGGGAGTACGTAGCCCTTTTTTGATTAAATGTAAACGTCTGTTTATAAACAATTTACTGCTTTTTTGGCAAAAAATCGATTTATTTCCTTCAAAGTGAGCTATTTTTGCAAAATTTGAAAGCAAATTTCTAGGTAGTCTCATAGCTAATAATATATAAATTATCATTTTTTTGGTTTTTGTTTCAGCTCTTATATTTTACGAGAAAACCGTTCTCCCGTGAAGCTATATGTAAAAAAACACGTTTTTCTAGATGGGCTGTATCGCCGCCATTTTCAGTTTGAGTTTGAGATCTTTTCTCGCTTTTGCGTTTTTTTCCGAACCGTCATGAGGAAATTATGAATCGGCGGATATTTCGACGTTTGATGTCACGATCGGTCTGTCGTGAGGTTAGAAACGCATCCGATCACTTTCACCTCGTTGACCAATATATTACTATATATGTAGGTGCCGCTGCACCCCAGCGCCATCACTTCGGGACATTTTCGGGGACGCTTTTTTCAGCGCCTTTGCATTGCCGCTGAACCTCCTGATATCTAGGCTCTATGAATTAACCGATTAACCCGTTCAATTAACCCGATCAGGTTATCGCTTTTTCGGCCCCTTGTCAGGTTATCGTGAGTCACTGAAGACCCGAGGCATGTTAGAACACATAATTTGCAATGAAAAATTCTGATAAAATTCCTGAATACTCTTGAATACTTCTACTTTAAGGGTACACCATGAAGATTGCAAAACAATTTAAACAAATATTTTATTTTTCATCATAAACACACCCACCTCCCAAAAATGCAGACATTAACTAAAAATGGCTCGGGTCTCCAGCGACCCACGATAACCAAATCGGGTTAAGATCTTAGTATACACACACACACCCTCTATAATAAATGTACTCAATATATATTTCTGACTATTGATTATGAATTTATTTACTTACTTATATGGAGGATGTAAATTTTATTTACATGGAGTATATACACTTTATTTACATGGAGGATACATATATGTAAATAGTATTGTAAAAATGCGATTAAGTGTGCAAGAAAATAACACACGTCAATGTGTTATTTGAACGCATCTATGCGTGTTATTTTTACACGGTTATTTTTTACACACGTTAAAACGTGTAAAAAGTGTCTAGAGCCTTTACACACCTAAAATGTGTAAAAACAACACACTTGTTTTTGCAGTGTAGATAACGAATCTCTAGGAAAGTTCGTAATATCGAGTTTTCGTTATATTGAGGTTTCGTTATATCGAGATCATGTTCCCTAAAATGTTCTTTAAAAAAATATATTATTATTATAAATATAGGGATTTAAAAAAAAGAATCCTTTAAATTAGAGTAATTATTACAAGTTATTAGCAATTAGAGCATAATGTATATTGTTATGTCGTTGTATCAAGGTGTCGGGTGTCTATCGGACGGGAATGGACAAATCTTAGTTATATCGAGGGTCCACTGTACACATTTTGTGGATATCCGGGGTTAAGTAATTGAGTCATCGGCGTGTTCTAGTTCAATTGTATTGCAGCATACGTGTAATATATAATATATGTACGGTTAGGAATGTACTCGTACGTACACACATCGATGGGTTACGATCGAAGGGACATACGTAATACGCGGTAGCCCACAGCCCCGACGGCTTTCCCATGTCAATATATCATCGGCGTATGTGCACGAATATTGTCTATGTACATCTGCGGATGCCCGGCAATCCGTAGACAAATTGGTAAGTAAGAGGATATATGGTTTCTGAATGTGTATCTAGCGGACCACATGCTCTCCTTATTGTAAACTGTCTTTTCTATATATACGCTCCCTGGCCGGCGCCGTTCTCCACAGCAAATTTTAATAGCGGGTCTGCACGACCTCCCGGGAATATTCACTTATTGTTAAGCCAATACCGAAGTTTGCATTTACGCATTAAAGTACTTCCTATTGACGTTGGACTTGCTTCTATCACTAATGAGCGCATAACAAACTGCGCAATCATTCGGCTAGCGAAACATAAACTTTGGAAAAGCGGATATTGGTTGAGTATATGAATATATAGGTCTGGATACGTTTAACGGTAATGAATCTGGTAGATAGCAACGGGACTTTTTTTCACAAGTAAAATTGACGTGGCGCAAAGAATTTTTATGAACGGTGCATCTGCATTTATCAGGAACTATCATTTTCGTGCGGTATATACTGCGGTTTGGCCTGAAAGACTTGTGTGTGATATTCAATGAAATAATATTACTACGTCAAAAAAATCTTCCAAAAATTACAGCGAACGTTATGTGAAAACCGTATATTTAACTGCAATGTAACGGTCTTCAAGTTACACTGAGTTGTTTCTTTACTGTAATGAAATTACATATTTGATTTGGATAGATATTTGATTTCGAAAAAGTAGAGTACTGCTTCCAATAGAGAAAAGCATATTTGACTCTGATAGGTTTTTATTCAACTTTGATCATTTTCTTTATTCTATCGACAAATATAGCTATTGGTGCACGTACCTGAAATCTCGGACCTCATCACGATAACATTGCGAATTTGAAATTACGACTTAAAATTCTAATCAGTCAATCAATTATTATGAAAAATTACGAAGCTGCTTTTTTAGGCACTGCATAATACCTTCATTAACCCTTTGACTGTCAGTGACACACATATGGGCAAAAAAAAGTTGTGCCATTTTTGTGTCATGACACACATGTGGGCATTTGAAAAAAAAAACATATTTCTACTACAGCGATTTGACTATAATTTGGTAGATCATAGGTTTTGAGGTCGCTGAATCCGAATTTGAAATCAGATTTCCAAAATTCAAAATGGTGGATCCAATATGGCGGACGCAAATTCGAAAATTCGATGCCGACGAAAGTGAGTGTGCGTGGATTTTTGAGGTCGCTAAATCCGAATTTGAAATCAGATTTCCAAAATTCGAAATGGCGGATCCAATATGGTGGACGCAAATTCGAAAAATGGTTCGATTCCGACGAAAGTAGGTTTTTGAGGTCGCTGAGACCGAATTTGAAATTGGATTACCAAAATTCAAAATGACGGATCCAATATGGCGGACGCAAATTCGAAAAACGGATTTCCAAAATTCAAAATGGCGGATCCAATATGGCAGACGCAAATTCGACAAGTTGGATTTCGACAAAAATTTGTATCTTAAGGATGTATGTGGTAGGGAATTTCGAATTTGAGTCCTAACTTCAAGTATCTAATGCTCGGATACAATATGATGAATTAAAATTTAGCAAATCATGTATGACAATCTATCCACAGTAACAAATGTAAAAAATACTTTTTTTGTTTTATATCCCGCTCTCTGCCGAACCCAGACTCACGAATCGAGGACGTGGCGGTCATTGATTCCGATTTTGAATTTTTTGTGCATTTTGTATTTTCAATTTTTTTGTTGTGCTTTTTGTATTTTTCAAATTTCTTGTTACTATTCATATTTTCTTTTTTTTTTCGTATTTCTTGTATTCAATTTTTTTGTATTTTTTCAACTTCAAACATTTGTATTTTCAATTTTTTTCGATTTTGATTTTATTCTTTTTTTTTGTTATTGTCTGTATCTATTGTTTTTTTTTTCATTCTTTGTGGATCTTTTTTTCATTAATTTATATATTTTATTTTATATTTGGACAACAAATAAAAAAGAATTTCGGTATTTCACCTGATCATACCGTTATTCGTGGCACTTTTGGAAGCAAGGTTCCGCGCACAGTGGAACGTTACCACCATATTTTCACATAAAGAATGTTGCCTTCCTTTGTTTTTTGGAATAACATTCAGTGCAACGCTTTCTTATCTTCTTATCGTGTGAAATATAGAATGGCAAGTGACTTAGTGACGAGCGCAGAAGATTTTTGGGTTTACAATGATTTTAGATGATGTGTGTTGATCAAATGATCTTCTAACAGCTCTGTTGCCAGTGCACGGCGAAACTGTAAAAAAGTCATTGTTTTCGAGTCAGTTTGGAGATGATTGTAGACGACGGAGCATTGTAAATTGCAGTGTCGAATAAATGAAAGTATAATTTGTGATGCCAGTTGACGGTCGTGTAAATTGTTTCGTAAGAAGAAATAGACTGATCTGTTTTGTCTACACCTCCCATATTGTTATTATAAGAAATAACAACATTTGGCTTCGTGATCTGTTTCTTGGTGAGTCCATGTCAAAATTCTCGCTAGACATTTACATTGTTTATATTATTATTAATATTATGTTAAATGATTTGTCGCATTCAGTCGCTTGAATTCAAATCAACTTAATCGTACTAAAACTGACAACCTTTCCCGTCATATTGGAGCCACCATTTTGAATTTTGGAAATTCGATTTCAGATTTGTATTCAGCGACCTCGAAAACCCTGAGGTACTCACTTTCGTCGGAATCAAACCATTTTTCAACTTTGCGTCCGCCATATTGGATCCGCCATTTTGAATTTTTTAGATCTGATTTCAAATTCGGATTCAGCGATCCTGAAAACTCTAAGGTACTCACTTTTGTCGGAATCAAACCATTTTTCAAATATGCGTCTGCCATATTGGAACCGCCATTTTTTATTATGGAAATCCGATTTCAGATTCGGATTCAGCAACCTCGAAAACCCTATGGAACTCATTTTCGTCGGAATCAAACCATTTTAAAAATTTGCGTCCGCCATATTGGATCCGCCATTTTTTATTTTGGAAATCCTATTTCAGATTCAGGTTCAGCGACCCTAAAAACGTTCGAACTGAAATTTTAGGGTAAATCTGTGAACATTTTTTTCCAACACAAAAGTGGCACGAAAATTTAATTTTCGTCTGACTGCGAAGGGGTTAACGATGCAGTACACTCTTCGTTTTGATCGCTAAACTTTTATTTGTAATCAGAAAATCACGTAGTAGATAAATAAATACTCGCCGAATGATTAATTCAACCTGGATAGATGGAACAGTAGATGCTCTTCTGATGATCACATCACGAAGGTGTGGTTTTTGAGGATCTACAGAATATAGCTCTATCCTATGTAGGTTTCGCCAATCGAACCGTAACGGCCAATACGTGGACCAATGTTGGCGAGGCGATAATCGATTACCCAATTGTACGCGAATGCTCGGTTGAGTATCGACTAGCCAATATTGGTTTGCCGTTACGAGGCCAATGCAGTGCAGCCAGATCGCGCGTAAAAGTGACCCCCTCTCTAGTGTCTTGCGCGCCCATCACACAATCATAGTAGCGCGTGTCCGTGAGCGAGCGACGCTCGGACATCTTCGGCAAGAGCCGAGCGGGGTCGAATTTTCCCGACCGCGCCTTCGGCAGCTACACCAACACATGGACGCTGAGCACGTTCATGTGCGGCCAAGCCGAAACGATGGCTTCGAGGGAAAAAGCAATCTGAGCACGACTCGCGCGTGACGTCACCCGACGACACGCGCGAGGCTTTTAGATGATTTCAATACTTATTTAGCTCTTGATTCTGTGCGTTATTAATGTATACAAAAAAATATGTCGCGCACTCTGATCGCTTATTTTTTTAATTTATACGTTAATTTAAATATAATAATAAATCTAAATTACAACTTATTCATCTTCTGAAAAATTGTTTACGCTTTACTCACACCCGTCCTTATGCCAAATAAATTATAATTCATAAAAGTAAGCGGAAATATATTTATATTCGTATTATTATATTAATTCTCATACTTTCATCAAGCGATAAAGCATTATCCCCAAAAACAAGCCAATCATCCATCCGGCCGCGAATCGTAAGTACCAGAAAGTGCACATATTCTACAAGCGATGAGATGGTCCCGTTGGTAGCGTTCCTGGCTTCGGTCCGCAGGGGCCCCTAGGGCAAATTTTTCTCTACATTTTTCATAATTTCTCATATTTTAGTCATATTTGAGATTTTCGGAGAAAAAATTATTTAAAACAGATTCAAGTACTGGTCTATTTCCCAAAAACACATTTTTTTTTACTGAAAATTCATGATTTCTCATTTTTTTCTCCGGAAATTTCTCTTTTTCGTATGACCTGAGGCTGCGGAGATATTCGGAGAAAAGTTAAAGATAAAAAGAAATGAGATTTTCGTAAAAAAACGTATTATTATTTTTTTTTTTCGGAAATTTCCCTTTTCCTTATTACCTGAGTGAACGGCTGCGGAGATATTCGGAGAAAATTTAAAGATGAAAAAAATGAGATTTTCTTTTAAAAAAACTTATTGTTTTTTTTTCCGGAACTTTTTCTTTTTCCTATTGGGTGAACGGCTGCGGAGATATTCGGAGAAAAGTTATAGATGAAAGAAATTAGATTTTCGTACAAAAACTTATTACATTTGTTGATCCCTCATAATTCTGAGAAATAATGCATTTCCGAAATTTGTACAAACGTTATTTTCCTTAAGGGGTAACACCACTGTAACGGCCTGCCGCGAAGCGTTTTAGACAAATAATACTTGGGGTAATTATTAAGCATATATTGAAGTATATTGCAAAAAAATGTTATGGGAAAATATTACAAAATTACGACACTGCAGCAAATTCTTCCGAGGTATGTTGAACTTAAGGTGCTCTGCGGCACGCAGTATAACTTGTGCCAATTTTAATCTGGACAAAATAATTTTTTTTAAATTAAATCTCGATGAGTGTAGCTAGTGAACCACATAGGGGATTTTAGAAATATTGATTTTTGAGTGATTGCCGAGTATGTGACTAAAAATGTTCAATTTTTTTTAAGACAGTTATTTGTTAATAAATATTGTGTAAATTAACTTATCAAAAATCCCCTACGTGGTTCAGTAGCTACACTCATGTAGACTTAATAAAACGAAATTCTTTTTTTTAGATTAAAATTGGCACAGTTATACTGCGTGCCGCAGAGGTTCGACATGCTTCGGAAGAATTTCTGCAGTGTCGCCATTTTGTAATATTTTCGGATAAAAATTTATAGCAGTATACTTAAATATATGATCAATAAATACCGCAAGTATTATTTGTTTATCACATTTTCTTCCGCCAAAAAAAATATCAAAAAATACGCTTCATGTAAGGCCGTTACAGTGGTGTCACCCCTCAAAGTCTTCATTTAATTTCCCAGATTTTCCCGTGATCATAATTAAAATGATGAAATATTCGAAAAAATACGGAGAAATTCGGAGATACTCGGATGTTTGCGTAAAAATAATTGTCCGCCAAACTACGAATCCTTCATATTTGTTCCAATTCATAGAAAATTTTGGAAAAATTTTGCGGAAAAAATCGGAGATTTTCAGAAAAAAAATTGCACTAGGGGCGCGGGATCGTTCCGCGCGCTCAGTGCTTTTTTTTTAAATTGTTATTACTATTAATTCTTATTTGATTAGTTATTTTTATTAGTTATCATTATTATTTTAATTAGTTATCTTTTAGTGTCGAAAAATTCATCGCGCACTCTGACCGCTTATTTTATTAGTTTGTACGTTAAATTCAATATAATAATAAATCTAAATTACAACTTATTTATCTTCTAAAAAATTGTTTGCGCTTTACTCACACCCGTCCCTATGCCAAATAAATTGTAATTCATAAAAGTAAGCGGAAATATATTTATATTCGTATTATTATATTCATTCTCATATACTTTCATAAAGCGATAAAGCATTATGATAATGCTTTATCGCTTGATGCATATGAGAATGAATACAATAATACGAATATAAATATATTTCCGCTTACTTCTATGAATTACAATTTATTTGGTATAGGGACGGGTGTGAGTAAAGCGCAAACAATTTTTTAGAAGATAAATAAGTTGTAATTTAGATTTATTATTATATTGAATTTAACGTACAAACTAATAAAATAAGCGGTCAGAGTGCGCGATAAATTTTTCGACACTAAGATAACTAATTAAAATAATAATGATAATTAATAAAAATAACTAATCAAGTAAGAATTAATGGTAATAATAATTTTAAAAAAACGCTGAGCGCAGGGAACGATCCCGCGCCTCTAGTGCAATTTTTTAATGAAAAAATCCGATTTTTCCCGAAAAATTTTCGGAATTTTTCTATGAATTGGAACAAATATGAAGGATTCGGAGTTTTGCGGACAATTATTTTTACGCAAACATTCGAGTTTCTCCGAATTTCTCCGAATTTTTCCGAATATTTCATCATTTTAATTATGACCACGGGAAAATCTCGGAAATTAAATGAAGACTTTAAGGGGTGACACCACTGTAACGGCCCTACAGGAAGCGTATTTTTTGATATTTTTTTTGGCGGAAGAAAATGTGATAAACAAATAATACTTGCGGTATTTATTGAGCATATATTTAAGTATATTGCTATACATTTTTATCCGAAAATATTACAAACTGGCGACACTGTAGCAATTCTTCCGAAGCATGTCGAACCTCTGCGGCACGCAGTGTAACTGTGCAAATTTTAATCTAAAAAAAAGAATTTTGTTTTATTAAGTCTACATGAGTGTAGCTACTGAACCACGTAGGGGATTTTCGATAAGTTAATTTAAACAATATTTATTAACAAATAACTGTCTTTAAAAAAATTGAACATTTTTAGTCAAATACTCGGCAATTACTCAAAAATCAATATTTCTAAAATCGACTACGTGGTTCACTAGCTACATTCATCTAGATTTAATAAAAAAAAAATTATTTTGTCCAGATTAAAATTGGCACAAGTTATACTGCGTGCCGCAGAGCACCTTAAGTTCAACATGCCTCGGAAGAATTTGCTGCAGTTTCACCATTTTGTAATATTTTCCCATAATATTTTTTTGCAATATACTTTAATATATGCTTAATAATTACCCCAAGTATTATTTGTCTACAACGCTTCATGGCAGGCCGTTACAGTGGTGTTACCCCTTAAGGAAAATAATGTTTGCAAAAATTGCGGAAATTCATTATTTCTCAGAATTATGAGGGATAAAAAATGTAATAAATTTTTTTTACGAAAATCTCATTTTTTTCATCTATAACTTTTCTCCGAATATCTCCGCAGCCTCAGGTCATAGGAAAAAGAGAAATTTCCGGAGAAATAAATGAGAAATCATGAATTTTCAGTAAAAAAAAATGTGTTTTTGGGAAATAGACCAGTACTTGAATATGTTTTAAATCATTTTTTCTCCGAAAATCTCAAATATGACTAAAATATGAGAAATTATGAAAAATTTGAAGAAAAATTTGCCCTAGGGGCCCCTGCGGACCGAAGCCAGGAACGCTACCAACGGGACCATCTCATCGCTTGTAGAATATGTGCACTTTCTGGTACTTACGATTCGCGGCCGGATGGATGATTGGCTTGTTTTTGGGGATAATGTTTTATCGCTTGATGAAAGTATGAGAATTAATACAATAATACGAATATAAATATATTTTCGCTTACTTTTATGAATTATAATTTATTTGGCATAAGGACGGGTGTGAGTAAAGCGTAAACAATTTTTTAGAAGATAAATAAGTTGTAATTTAGATTTATTCTTATATTTAAATTAAGGGGTTACCCCCACTTGCGATTTTGAAAAAATCGATTTTTTTATTGCATTTTTTTGAAGTGCAATTTGAAGTGCAGTTTTTTTTTATGCCCGGAATAGATGACTATGTAAGTTTACAAAAAAAAATATTTTCTCCGTGTAAACTGAAATTGAAACTTTAAACGCGTTTTTCTCAAAATGGCATTTCTGAAGTCGGTGACCAAGATTACTCGAACACTAATGAACCGATCTTCTTGAAATTTTGCAGGCTTGTTTAATACATAAAAATGTAGCCTCTAATCGTTCGATTTTTTTTTTCGAAAAAAATGGCCGTTTTATAGCCAAAAAACGGCGGTTTTTTTCGTTGAAATCGAACCATTAACTTTGACTGTCCGCCATTTTGTGAAAAATGAATATTTTTTAAAATCCTTCGATTAAAGGCTAGTTTATACTTATATTTGACTAAATCCATCCGCATTTTTTTCTTCAGATGATCCACGTCGCCGCAATGTTGGTCACCGCAAACCGTGTATATAAAAACATTATTTCATTGACGGCCATTTGCCACTAAACAATGTAATATTTTTCAATAAAAAGATTACTGAAAGTTCTTCAAGATGTGTTCTTTATGATGGTATATTAATCGATTCAAATTTTTTTGTAGTTTTCTTTAAAAAAATTCATGAAAAAGGCCTTTTTTGCGCTATAAGGTAGCGCAAACGTAAAGCTTTGCGCTTTAAGGTAACGCCTTAACGTATAAACTAAAAAAATAAGTGATCAGAGTGCGCGATATATTTTTTTGTATACATTAATAACGCAGAGAATCAAGAGCTATATAAGCATTGAAATCATCTAAAAGCCTCGCGCGTGTCGTCGGGTGACGTCACGCGCGTGTCGTCGGGTGACGTCACGCGCGAGTCGTGCTCAGATTGCTTTTTCCCTCGAAGCCTTCGTTTCGGCTTGGCCGCACATGAACGTGCTCAGCGTCCATGTGTTGGTGTAGCTGCCGAAGGCGCGGTCGGGAAACTTCGAGCCCACTCGGCTCTTGCCGAAGATGTCCGAGCGTCGCTCGCTCACGGACACGCGCTACTATGATTGTGTGATGGGCGCGTAAGAGACTAGAGAGGGGGTAACTTTTACGCGCGGTCTGGCTGCACTGGGCCAATGTTCGGCCAAATATAGACTCGCTAATCATTGGCTTGTCGATACGAGGCCGATGTTTGGCGAAGTATAGACTCGCCATTAATTGGTTTGCCGATACGCGGCCAATGTTCGGTCAAACATAGACTCGCTAATCATTGGCTTGTCGATACGAGGCCGATGTTTGGCGAAGTATAGACTGCCCAATCATTGGTTTGCCAATACGAGGCCAATGTTCGGCCAAGTATAGACTCGTTCATTATTGGTTTATCGATATGAGGCCGATGTTTGACGAAGTATAGACTCGCCAATCATGTTTTGGCCGATACGAGCTCAATGTTCGGCAAAATATAGACTCGCTAATGATTGGCTTGTCGATACGAGGCTGATGTTTGGTGAAGTATATACTCGCCAAGGTTGGTTCGCCGATACGAGGCCAACGTTCGGCCGAGTAACGCATGATCGAACCGCAATTTGTATATTGAGGATTCATTGTTTCGCGTCGAAGTCATTCAGAGACGAGATAAATACTTTTTACGAGTCCAATGGACATTACTCTTAACAAATATACTACCAAATCAATGCACTCATTGTTGGCCCACTCTCGAACGCGCTCATACGCGATACTCAGCCGATTTTTATGAACCACCCTACACTGACAAAAAAATTCTATTAATATTAACTAACCGCGTCGATTTACTTATTTTTTATTTGAATTGACTAGATTTTTCGGGAAATCAATTTTTTCATATTGCATTCCTTTATTGGAATTATTTATTTTAAATATATTTATTTATTCAAATTAAATTTGAACCAATGTACTAATGGCCTGTCTTTATTGCAACACACAAATTAAAGGGTTGTGGGGGTAGAGAGGTAGGAGAGAGAGGAATTATATATATATATATATATATATATAGGTTATGTTTGAAAATTCTATAACATGTCATTCGATAAAACTCTCTGATTATCACAATGATATTAACTAATTGATATAGTTTATGTGATACAAATAATGATGAGAATCCATTTGGACTCTTATGTCATATCTGCAATTCAGGTGATACAAACACTCGGTAGCATAGGGCCAGCGTGCTTAGCTATGAGTGGGTTCAAGGTTCGAGTCCCATATAGGTGAAATATTTTCTTCGAACTAATCGTTTCGAAAGACCTGGTAACGATGAATTACAATACAAAAGTAATTAATTTTTTTATTTGGCAGTGCAGGACCAATTTTGGTGATCTATATCGGGTCACAATTATCCGCCAAGACTCGGTCGATAATCGGGCCAAGCTCGAGTGCCAATAATGGCAATCTTGACGGGGACTTATTGTTGCCCGATTCTCGAATAAACTCCTACGCGATGCTCGGCCGATTCTCATAAGCCATTCTAGGGCCACTATTGATTGCAAATATCGGGCCGTTCTTATCATCCGAGGCTCGGTCGATGATCGGGCCAAGCTCGAGTGCCAATGTTGGCAAGCTCGGCGTCGAGCATCGGCCAATCGTTGGCCACTACCGATCACCCTACATGGGATATACCAGGTGTGTAAGTATGAAACCGGAATTTGCCCATAGGTGGCGCTAGATGTCGATGCAGTTACCGACACATCACGTCAGCGGTGTCTTGTTATTGTATTGATATCCGACAAAGATTTCCAACTCACAATAAAACGAGTTTCATTCAGTAGCATTAGTATATTAGAGATAAACATGTCGAGTTTTGTGCCAACAAATTACGATTTGCGGACAGCACTACTTTTCTGTTTTCATCTGAAGAAAACCGCAGCCGAATCGCATCGAATGCTTGTGGAGGCGTTTGGTGAGCATGCTCTCGGTAAAACACAGTGTTTCGAGTGGTTCAAACGGTTCAAAAGTGGCGATTTTGACGTGAGGAACGAGAGAACGTGGAAGACCACCGAAAAAGTTTGAAGACGCTGACCTGCAAGCCTTGTTGGACGAAGACGACGCTCAAACACAACAACAACTGGCGGATCAGTTAAAGGTGACCCGAGAAGCCATCTCCCTTCGGTTGAAAGCCATGGGAAAGATACAAAAGGTGGGGAAATGGATTCCACATGAACTCAACGAAAGACAGCAGGAAAACCGCAAAACATCATGCGAAATGCTGCTCGCCAGGTTCAAAAGAAAGTCATTTCTCCATCGAATTGTGACTGGCGATGAAAAGTGGATATATTTCGAGAATCCTAAGCGCAAAAAGTCATGGGTTACTCCGGGTGAACCATCAACATCGACGGCAAGACCAAACCGCTACGGACGAAAGACAATGCTGTGTGTTTGGGTGGGATCAGAAGGGCGTAATCTACTACGAGCTGCTGAAACCTGGGGGGAAACTGTCAATACTCAACGCTACCGACAACAAATTACCGATTTGGATCGAGTTTTGCGTGAAAAACGACCAGAATACCAACAAAGGCAACACAAGGTGATTTTGCTGCATGACAATGCACCAGCACACAAAGCAAAACAGGTCCAGGAAACGATAGAGTCGTTCCGTTGGGAGATTCTTCAGCACGCGCCTTACTCACCGGACCTTGCCCCCATCCGATTACTACTTGTTTGCATCGATGGGACACGCACTTGCTGAGCAGAGCTTTACTTCTTACGAAGATGTACGAAAATGGCTCGATAACTGGTTTGCCTCAAAAGAGCAACAGTTCTTTTGGCGCGGAATCCACAAATTGCCAGAAAGATGGGAAAAATGTATAGATAGCGACGGACAATACTTTGAATAAGTTACTTTGTATCATATCATTACAATAGACGTGTTTTTTCTGTACAAAAATTCCGGTTTCATACTTACACACCTGGTGCATTACGCGGTTCCCAATTAGGATGGAAGGCACAGCGCGGTATTTTTCACAAAATATTTGCTTAAATCGATTTCGAATGTAATAGTCTA
>CALYCA010000264.1:0-39123 GCA_944452715.1 Ophion slaviceki | reverse complement strand
GAAAAACGGTTTCAAGGGGTGAAACGCACCCTGGAAAATAGGGGCGTTTTTCGTTTTTCGGCGATAACGTTATCGTTCTCATCCCCAATATATAGTACAAAAAAATAAACATTGTTGGAATTACATTTTTTTTAATATCTCGTACCGTTAAAACGTTATCGAGTAAAAACGAAAAACATCCCCATTTTTGAAGGTGCGTTTCACCACTTAAAACCGTTTTTCCGCAGATAAAAAAAAATACGTGTCTCCTAGTTTTTGATACTCTTCCACATGAAAAAGTTTCAACCAAATCGGAGGAGGACACCAAAGTGATGATCCTTGTGAGAGATCGCGGTTTTGGTCTCAAAAGAATAATATTGAAGGCATTTTTAAGTCGCTTGTTTGGAGATTTAGAATTCGAATCGGAAAAAAATATTTTGCAACATAATAAAAATGTAAAGAAAGAATTATCGTTGCATTCCAACGATGCAAACTTCAAAACCGTAGAATCATAGTGCAGTTCGCATTGTTGGAATGCGACGGAAATTGTAATTTTTCAATGCTCTGCTTTTTTCCCCGGTTGGGCTGCGAGAATGAACTCAAACGTTTTTTTAAGGATATTTATTATAAATATAACTTATTATAATACAAATAATATATATATTATAATATAAATTTATAATATTTATTACAAATATATTTTATTATAAACCTTAACCTCGAAGAACAATTTTCCCATGATATGAGAAATAACTGAGATAGAAAAACGTGAAAGAATTTTCGCTGCGTTTTAACGATGTGAACACCGTTCAAAAGAACTGTGTGATAGTTACGCTACCCTACCTACTTCAGTACTTCAGTATTTATGGGCCAGTTGTTCCGTCAATATCTAATGTAAACAGTTTTATTAACGTTAATCATTATCTGCTATGGTATTGATGTTTGCATCGTTGGAATTTATTCAGGCTGCAAATACCACTGAAATATGTTTGAAGATCCTTATTAGGGATCCTAATCCTGAAACTGCAAAAGCAGAGTTTGGATATTGATGAAATTAAAGAAATGCAAAAATAAAGAAGGATTTTCGTTACGTTCCAACGATGCGAACTTCAATACCATTAGCTGCCGCAATTTGTCATGTTTTTTATTGGTGATGTGATTGGAAATATCTATTGAGCTATACAGAACACCGTTTTTTTTTTTTATTTGAAATGTCGACAATGTGCTTTATATGATGACCATAGAATACGGGCCTTAAGGCGATGTGATTACAAATTTATTCCCGATATATACCTACACGAACCGAATTTCCGACACACAAAGGAGCAAAGCCGCAGGCAGCACTATTATGCATATATATAGATAACAGTTTATAAATACACTATGCTAGGCGGGGTATCCACTCAAATGGTTCGCGCGCATGAACCTTAATTTCCCCTGCCACATATATATACGAAAATTGGCAACCGTAAGATGGTGGATATTTTCTTATTAGCTATGAGAGTGAGGTAGTTTGCATAAAGGCTTAGGGATTATCAACATCTGTCGAACAATTTCAGAAATCGTATTGAAAAATCCCATGCGGCTGCCTTAAGCGTTTATTGAATAGATATAAACCATTTGCCGGCCCGAAATTAGCACGTGCATTTCTCATTTTCCCTTTATTTCAATTTGTTTTTCATTTTTGCAGCTATCAAAGTCACTCAAATACTAAAGTATCATAGGTCATTTAATTTGTCTTTGTTACCTTCATAATTATAGTGAATAATAAAAATGGCTTCCCATTCGAAGACCTTGAAGTGGCCTTGAAAACTCATTAATACCTGCACCTACGAATAGAAGCAAGTTGACCCGAATGTTTGTTCGTTAAGGGGTTAGGCTACTTTGAACATTAAAAAAAATCGCCCGTCGCTTGAGGCATCTCACATTCAAGGAGACGGTCAATGTATCGTGCAAGAATCGTAGATTTAAGATAAACCTAAGATTACAACGATAAAACTCCTCGTAAAAGTTTAGACGCGTTTTTCTTGTAACTATATTTTTGTAAACGGTGTACGCGATTTCTCGACGTCTAATGAACTGATTGCTTTGAAATTTGGTAAACTCATTCAGTGTAATAGTAATATTACTTGACCGATGTTTTTCTTTTTAACTGTTTTTTTTCATTGGTGATCATCATTGATGATGATAACCAATGATAACCAATGTGTTCATCACATTATAACCAATGGTTATCACCACCAATGATGATGATAACCATTGGTTATCATCATGTCCCCACGATGCCAAATGATGATAAGGTAAACTCATTCAGTGTAATAGTAATATTACTTGACCGATGTTTTTCTTTTTAACTGTTTTTTTTCATTGGTGATCATCATTGATGATGATAACCAATGATAACCAATGTGTTCATCACATTATAACCAATGGTTATCACCACCAATGATGATGATAACCATTGGTTATCATCATGTCCCCACGATGCCAAATGATGATAAGGTAAACTCATTCAGTGTAATAGTAATATTACTTGACCGATGTTTTTCTTTTTAACTGTTTTTTTCATTGGTGATCATCATTGATGATGATAACCAATGATAACCAATGTGTTCATCACATTATAACCAATGGTTATCACCACCAATGATGATGATAACCATTGGTTATCATCATGTCCCCACGATGCCAAATGATGATGATAACCATTGGTTATCATCATCATTATGTGAGGTATTATTATGGTTATGATTTCATTGGTTATGACATCATTAACAGTATTGATGTCATTTTTTCTCGAAAAAACGGGAAAAAATCAGTTTTTCATTGTTGGTATTGAAACACGATAACAAAAAAGGTCGGTCGAGTCTCAGCCAATATTGTTCATTATAAGGGGAAAACCCCGTTTTTTTGTTTCACATCAACTGGGTGATCAAAATCAAGTACACCGTTAAGCCCCCACGTTCAAAGGTCGTTTACGAGCTTGTTTATAACTTCTTCAATGATGAACATTTTTTATGAAGTTTGGTACACACCTTTGTCAATGTACATACAAATCAATGTCCAAAGAATTTTTCAATCATCTCACTTATTGCTTTAAAAGTAATTTGTTTGCATAACCCTGATTTTCGTGTGGTCACAGTGGTCTTGTGTCTTAAAATAATGATAGATCTGTTTTAAACTTTGTTTTGAACTATCGATACTTGTGAGAGGTATCTTGGATCATCGTTTTCAGAGGCTTACCCTAAATATTTATGTAGGAGACGTCACTATAAATTATATATATAACTATTGAATGGAAGATCAAAATTGTAATTATGGTATAGTAATAATGAAGAAATTTAAATTTTAACCTACGATATGGCACGTAAACTGATACAAATAATACATTTTATTCGGCATGTTGTGATTTTTTGTAGTATTCAAAAAATATTTTACCCACGTGATTGGAACAATTAGTTTCCAGTATTCTAAAAAAAGTACGGTATAAAGAGTCGCATTTTACTAATAACTTCGTAATATTTTTCGCTATACGCCGAAGATTTATATTATGCGTATAGTGAAATGTATACATACACGAAGATTCATGCTATACGTATAGTAAAATCCATATGAAAATATAACTCGCGCCTATGCGAGAATAGTTTTAAATGTAATATGCAGGACTATACGGTGTGAGAATCATTTTTACACTTCTATAAGAAGTCTTAGAATTCCAAACTGGCAGTAAACTGCTATACTTTTCTAGCACTGAATATTAGAATTCTAGCGACCGGTGTTAGAATTTGAGGCCGTATTTTTCTCTGTGTATAATTATTATAATAATATATTTACACATGAAGCTTCCGTGTCAAAGTTGAACAAAATAAAATATTGATACGCTGAAAATTGTCATGCTCGTTGGATGCAAAGCTAGCGTGTAATCTTCCCAATTTGGAACACGTTGCTTCCCGAGGTAATTTGAATATCGGGCGGAAGTCGGCTAATTCTCGAGGGTTTAATTATCCCGAGGGAAACATATACTAAGCGTTTCAGGCTGCTTTCTCTATTCCGCCATCTTGCTACTCTGAATATAGGTGAGAGCACTTGTTTGCGGGGGCATATGGGGTTGCACGATGTTCGTCAGCTTTGACACAACGCCTGTGTAATAAATAATGTATAGCTCAGCAGCCATTTATTTGTCTTTCGAAAACTCCGTCTCGATCCCTTCTATTTGTCTAACTGCATCTTCCTGGATACACTTGCATACGGGTCTCGAACAATCGTCCACTAGAAAACACATTCCACCTCCAAACATTGACTATCCTACCCTTTTACCGATAAAATACCCAACTACTTCACTTCATCCTGCGCCCTTTGCTTACCAATTACTATCTCCCTCGGTGCACGCTGAACCACAAAATCCCACTTCGGCTCAATGCCCTCCCGATTTTCTGTAACCTTTCTTGACTCTTTGAGGAAACTGGATCGGAAGACTACATTCAATACATATATGGGAAATTCCACGCCATTTCACCTAGCCCGTGACCCCGACCATTTCTGGTTTTCCTGTTTTTTTTTGTGGTAAAATTGTGCCCCATGAAAAGAATATCCACACTAATTTTCAGATTTTAATCTCTTCTCTTTTAGGAGTTATAAATTTCCAAGAAATGTAGATTTTGGAAGTTTTGATAACGTTTGAACGGTGATAACTCCTGAACTAATTGAGATATCAACAAATGTCAGTATGGATTTTTTTTCCATTTTGAGGCATGCTTTCGTAAAAAAATATAAAAATATTTATCAATCATCAATGTCAACATTTTTTTTGCTTCCAAAGTAAAAACTATTTTCTTAAAAGATGATTGTCTTGTTTAATTTTTTTTCAAAAAATTCTCTAAAATAGAGTGACCCATTCTATGGTTTCTAAGAATAGTCTCATCGTGGGGCCATTTTTCCTTCTCTTTTCTTTCGAAACAATAATATTTTTTTAGAAGATTGTTATCATTTTAATGTCTAATAATGCTATTAACGATTATGTGATTTTCAATTCAGCTTCGACAAGCCTGAAACAGTTTATTTTTTATTTGTGCTAAACCCAAACAAACCCAAACATTATTTCGAAAAAAATCGTATTTTTTCTATAGTCGAAAAACCGATTTTAAGGGGGGAAACCACCCTCTAAGAAAAGCGTGTCGAGGGGTGATTTTGCAGTTTCACCCACAAGAAGTCCACCTATCTGAATGAAACAACAACCAAAATTCTTCTACTGTAAAGCTATGAAAATCCACTATAGAAGTATAGAAAAAAAATAAGCGGTGACACGCCTTCCTTTGAGGGGTGGTTTCCACCCTTAAAACTGTTTTTCTGCCGATAAAAACAGTACGTGTATAACAGTTTTTAATGCTTCATCACACATATGAGTTTTAACAAAATTGAAGTCGGACACTTAAGTAATATTCCTTGTTAGCGGAAAAACACCAAAGCGTGAAATATTATTTTTGCTAGTTAACATTGGAATTTAATGCGTTTCTGGTTGAAAAATTGCCGAAAGAACGTCTGCTGAATCTGACGCAACGTGTAGAAATTGTAGTACTATTCGGGCAGATGAAGACACAAGCTCAAGTAGAAAGGAGTAAAACGTTCACGTTGCACTGTGCAATAATGTGTCACACGTATCAAAATGACTGGACGTCAATTCAATCGCAGTATATCGGGAAGAAAAAGCCACCGCACCTCGGAAAAATCGGATTATTCTACGGTATTTTTTTTAATCGATAAAGTACATCGTTCGATCTGGCTGCTGAGCTCGACAAGCAGACAGCAACCAGAATTCTTCTCAAATAGTCAGGGGAGCGCTCGAGGAAGCTGCCCTTAAGGGGTTACACGTAGTTGAAATTTTTGAAAAAATCGATTTTTCGTTTTCGCCGGATTCTTATAATATAACCTCTCGAAAATATTCTCTGAAAATTTCAAGTCGGTCTGTTGAAAATTGGGGGAGTTGTGAGCGTTTTTATCTCACGTTTTTACCTCACGTAAAACTTTAAACGCGTTTTTCTCGGAATGACTTTTTCAGAACCGGTGACCTAAATATCTCAAAAATAACTAAACCGATCTGCTTCAAATTTCGCAGACATTTTTTGTATATCAAAAGGCAGTCGTTAATCGAAGGATTTTTTTGCAATGCATACTTTTTTTATATCAAGGAAAATAGAGTGTTTGTTTCACCGAAATTTCTACGATCACTTTCGATCGGCAACCATTTTTTCAAAAAACATTATTTCATTGAATCCTTCGATTAAAGACTAGAATAATACGGTACAAAAACTAAATTCACTTGGTTTTTTATTTCAGATGATTTGTTTTGAGCAGGAGTGGTCACCGCGAAGAACCTTTTTTGCACAGTGGTCTGTGCAATTTACTGAATCTCCGTCGTTCATAAATACTTCCCAACAAAAAACTTGTCAAAAATACTTGAAATGATACCCTTAACTATGAAGAAAAAAAGTAACAAAACTGCACTCATTCCTCAAAAAAAAATTCACGACGACACGTCTTTTTTCGGGCCGCGAACTAGGTGTGACCCGTTAAAGAATGTAAAATTTTGCTTGTAAAATTTGCTCGAAAGAAACCATTACTGTTTAAAAAAAAAACAAAATAACAGACTTACTATAGGCCAAAAATATCAACATCATTGCGAAGAAGGTTGGTTCAACATAATATGGTCCGACGGATCCAACTTTCAAGTAAGGATGAATCATGTATTATTGTGTATTTAGAAATCAAAATACTTCATCGCAATTCATGTTTGGCAACCGATTTGGACTTTTTATGGCATATAAGTTTTTTTTACAATTTTAACAGGTTTTTGGCACTACCGGTGCGACCTTTGTGAGACGAAAAGTAGGTGAGGAATACCATCCAGAGTATCAGTGACCCTAGAACATGGAGAAGGCAGTCCTTTTTCATTGTTATTCTCTATAACTAAACACTTTTTTGTATCAATTATTTCAAGTTGATTTTTATTTATGTACATTGTTGACGTTTGTAATTTTTTTCAGCATTCATCGGCATCGATGACTCAAGAATAAAAGCGCTGAAAAAACACACCCCGTTGAGCAGCAGAATTGTTTCTGTAAACTGTGAGGAAATAAATGTTGATTTGTGTATCGCGCGTTCGAAAATTAAATGGAAATAAAGTGAAGTCTGTTCCATTTAGACATACGATGGGACACTTTCACGTTTAATTGACCTTTCGTTTGCCAATAAGCACTACGCAGTACATGCTGGTGGAGTGCGCATGTGTGCGGAAAGATAATTTCGAATTCGTTATATCTATGTAACGTTGGCTATTATTATGCTTAGCTGTCTTAAGGATGTCCCTGAATTTGATAGGGACAGCAGATTACTAGGCAGAACGGTCTTTGAAATCAAAGATATATATATATATATATATATATATATATATATATATATATATATATATATATATATATATACACAGTCGGTGACAAAATTGAGTGGGCACCTGACTGATTTGAAGAGATTGGCCAAAATTACACGATTCCTCCAGTTAATTTTTAGCAATTTGTTTTTTAAATTGAAGATTATATATTTATACGTAATTTCCCCCAATGTACCAATAATAACTCTGACAATATTTCATGACAAACATTTATGAACGACAGTTTTGTTCTCGAGAGATGGACAAAACTAAGTGGACACTGTTCACATAGCGGGGTCAGGTGGTTTACGCGCACCGACTATGTTAGTAAACAACGTTTTCATGTGCTAACAAATTGTATCTGTTTCTTCATTTCAACAAAGCATCGTTTTGAGTGCCAGTTATTCGATTCACGTAGCAATGAGCAGTCACGAAGAAATTTCCTTGCAAATTAGAAATTTAATTATTTCTGACCGACTTGGAGGGCTCAGTTACAGAGTCATCGGTGAAAAATATAAGGTTTCTAAAAGTGCTGTCCATAAAATATGGAAAAAGTATTTAAAATACAATACAACAGATAATTTAAGAGGTCGCGGTCGCAAGCGATGCACAACGGATACATGCGATCGACGCATTGTTAGAGAATGCAGACGCGAACCCATGATAACACAACGTGAATTAGTTGAGAGACTGGACCTGGACATATCGACGAAAACCGTGTCGCGTAGATTGAAAGAAGCATCGTTGTATAGTCGTGTGCCTCGACGAAAGCCGTTTATAAACAGCTCGAATAAACGGAAACGGCTAAGATTTGCAAAAAAATATGTGAATAAGCCAATTTCATTTTGGAAAAACGTTGTGTGGAGCGATGAAAGCAAGTTTGAACTGTTTGGCACGAAAAGGAGATCAAGAGTGTGGAGAAAATCGACCGAGGCCTTTAAAGAACAATTTATAACTCCCACTGTAAAGTTTGGCGGTGGTTCCATAATGGTGTGGGGGTGTTTTTCATTTAACGCGGTAGGGAATTTAGTTTTGATCGACACAATAATGAATGCCGATCTATACATTACCATCATAAACGAGAATTTAGAAGAGTCGGTCGAAAAAATGGGAACTTCTGACGATTTTATCTATCAGCAAGACAACGATCCGAAGCATACCGCGAAGAAAACAAAAAAATTTTTCCAAGATGCGAAGATAAGGGTCTTAGAGTGGCCTGCACAAAGTCCCGATATAAACCCCATCGAAAATTTATGGGCCCTAATCGATAAAAAAATTCCAAAAACACAAAGAACAAACAAACGGAGCTTTTTCGAGGAAATAAAATCGTCCTGGGAAAATATAGATAAAAACCTTATTGAAAATCTCGTGGAAAGTATTCCAAAACGATTACAAGCTGTAATCAAAGCTAAAGGAGGACACACGAAGTATTAGATTGCAATATTCGGCGTAAAACATTGAGCTGTTGAAATGTCCACTTTATTTTGTCCACCTTCGACTTACAATATATTTCTATTAATCAATGTAGTTCCCGATAATCATTTTTGAAAATGTGTATTATATATGGAATTATTGAAGGACTTCAGACAGGTAAGTTAAAATTGTATAGAATGGAATCGATAAAATATTTGATCTGCAAGTAAGAACAAGGCGCATCTGTTACTCGTGTCCACTCAATTTTGTCACCGACTGTATATATATATATATCGTTTCAGGGTAACTTTTTTTTCTGACCCATTGTGCCCGAAAACCTTTAGTTGGTACCCAAAAACAAAGTTTCGTGAAAGGGGGGTGTTGTCAAAAAATATTTAGAGGTCGCGAATCAAAATTGAAGATTTCCCATTTGATTAACATTGAAAAAAATGTTTTTCTCATTATTTGTGTTACCATTCCGCGAATTTTGATATCGCGATATTTTCCAAGTGGGTTCTCACAAGAAATATGAGACTTTACAATAAAGCTTATTGAGCCACATCCGTAAATTCAACCGTTTCAGCGGTATCATTATTTCAAGTGAATATTGTATGAAAATATCTATTCAAACGGCTGTAACGCCTAAGCTATTAGATATATCGAAAAAAATTCAGATGAAAACTTTGTAGAGAAAATAATTTTCTAGAAAAAAGTCTTATAAGCCAAGGCCGAAAATTCAACTCTTTCTCAGCTATAGGTGGATGAAGTAAAATAAATAGATTTTTTTTGTTTAAAAAAAATCTTTTTATTTTACTTCATATATATATATATGCACACTTCCCACCCCCAATCTCATTTCAAGATCGCTCCAGAATTTTTCCAGCCAAAGCGGATTCACTTAACATGAACCGATGAAATCACCATGGATGTGTGAATCACCATGGATGTGCTTATACGTACATATTTCGTACGATCTACGTAAAAGCGGAAAACACGTTTTTTTTTCATTTGCGTCTCTTGCATGGGGGGTCCCCTTCGCCGCCGTGGATTTAGCGACTTTTCTAATTGCATTCCACTCGCCGTTAAATATTGAAACTACTTCAACATGTTTACAGCCCGCAGCTGATGGATTAAAAAGGGCAGTACATATCAGTGGTAAAGAACCGGAAGGGCGGCTCTTCCTCTGACTCCGATGATGAGGTATAATATTTTCCAAAGCTAAATATGATTACGAGGCTGAAGGGGGAATCTGCACAATTAGAGTGAAATTTAATGAGTGATGGTTAGTTTGAATGTAGGAAAAACATAAGCTTGACGTTTGCATCGGTGGAATACAATGATAATCATCATTCTTTAATTTCTCGAAGTTCTTGTAGCTAATATTCATTACAAAAAATCGCCAATAATTTTTTAAGTCGCTTATTGAAAGTTCTAAAATTTACATCTAAAAGAATGTTTTTTTTTTTCTAAAATAATAAAAATGAGGAAATCAATATATACAAAAGAAGTTTCGTTGCAACTTTCGAGACCATGGTAAACTGTCGTAACATAGTAACATGGTATATTACTAAATATCGGTTATAGAGCAAGGTTATTGTAAATATCACACATTTTCATCTGTTTGAAGAACAATTTTTTGTATAGTTAAAAAAAGAACTCGTTTTTCTATAGCTTAATGCATATCCATGATGATGACGTCAGACAACAAAACATTGAGTTAGATAATGATCAAAGCTAATGAAACTGTTGTACATTCACCATTTTGTGTCCTTTTAAAAAGGTAATGGCATTTTCCAGGTTCTGTTTGACAGATCAAAACGAAATAAGCATAGGAACTTTTGGAAACATTTATTTTTACGTGCCGAAGGCTCAGGAAAGGAGCATTAGTCGTTTGCACGCCAACTTCCCTTTAAAAAACGGAGTCAGACAAAGTTCCCAAAAAATGATATATATATTGTCTCACCATCATATTCTAACTGAAGCAGACGACTTATCTAACTTGCCTAGCGGTGATGTTGAATGAAAACCTCATCACTCTTCAAAAGTTTGTTGTTTAATGACCTGTCATTTTTTTAAGAAATGTTACACCGTTGTTTTTAAGAAGACACCTGTCATTTTTTTTAGAAGTTTTACAAGCAAACACCGATGATGTTGCATATTTAACACGTAACATTTTTCGAACAACGTCCGAAATATGCGGATATGCGAACTAGCCAATTTACAATGCTTACCTTTTATTTTTATTTTAACGTGACGTCAGTAACTTCAGGCCATATATCTTCCGCTCCGACCACTTCGAAATTTCGAATTCTAGTTTCGACCAAACAATACAATCACTTGGGATGAAATTTATTGTGTACATGCAACATTGTTGCAGAAAGAGACTGACGGTCAACATTTTTCCAAATTTCGAGAAAAAAAAACTTTACAAATTCTAGCTATCACAGGATGAGTTGTGAATCATTAACTGATGCACCGAATTCGTGCACATTTCAAGAGTGTTAAGGGCTCTGTCTACTTTAAAACTATCAAAAAAGCTAAATCGCAAGAAATTGAGTTACAGGAAGAGGCAGAAGGAACTATGTATGGTCCAGGCATTGCTGATTAAGTGTAAGTCAGGTTTTTTTACGGTTTTTTATAAATTAAAACTTTAAACGCGTTTTTCTCGAAACAACGTTTTCGGACCGCTTGTTGAAAAAATCTGTGCAACTACTGAACTGATCCTTATGAAATTTTTACCCACATATTCTGTACACTTATCGCTATATCCCGTACCAGAATTATTGCAAAATTTTTATTTTTACAATTTTTTTTTGCAGAACACACGCAAAAAAACGTTTTTTAATTTTTTTGTCCCCCATTTTGTTATTGTTGCATATAAATTAATATTAGAGGTACGGGATATAGCCACTGTCACACTAACCCTAAAACCATAAAATTTTTTTGTTTCGGATGGGCCGCTGTTTAGATTCTTTCAACAGCGCACACCTACCTACTTTTTGAGGACTCCAGTTTACCTGGCATTTTCACACTAAAAATGTGGTTAAAATCAATAGTTTTTTTTGTCATTTACGAATATTTTCGTTAAGCCTAACAAGTTTTATATCAATAAACATAAAAGTATTTATGAAAAAAAATAATAAAAATAGCGTTGTTTTCATGTATCCAAAGTAGACAGAGCCCTTAAGTTCTCGATAGTGAAAAAAACACCCATTTTGAGCGTTGTTTCAACTGATTTTACGGAAAAATCACGGAGAACTTGGGGTTTAGGGTCTTTCTTACATAGAACTAGAAGAATGTACCAACGAAGCTCAAAATATTATCGACAGTCCTGAAAATCTAGTGCATCAGATTTTCCACTGGCGGCGACCCCGCATGGTGAACGTGCTCGTATCACACACGGACTTGCAGCAACCGTCGCCTATTGGGCCTCTGCTCTTTGCTGTAGTATGAGTAGCAACCGTCTGCTGCGACATCTGGCGGTATTTTGCGGCGGCTCGTAACCAAAAACTACGAATTCTGCAGTACCATCGTGGACGCGTTGAAGTTTCGTAGCCTGGGATACATGGCCTTAACTTCGAAGTACCAACCGTGTGCTAGTTCCGCAAATTATTTTATATCTTTAAACCAAAGGGTCACAAGATTGGAGGGGCTCGGAAAATGTCAGCAGACAGACGGATAATGGCCGAACAGAACCCTAAAAATCGACATTTTTCGATAGTGTTAAAGTTTACATCGTTGGAATGCAAAGAAAATTCTTCACCTTTTCATTCCTTTATTTCGATTGCTATTTATATATATATAACTTTATTTCGATTGCTATTTATATATATAACCCCTTTTCGCCAAGTTCAGGTTGTGGAACCCTTAGGGTTATTCCGGGGACGTTGGCCGCACTAGATTTCACCTGTTATTGCTTAATTCGCTTCGCGTCGTGTGCAGGTGTAAGTATACGAGCGAAAGTTTGGCCAACAAAATGTCAAGTAAGTAAAATGATTTTTAGATATTCTATTTACTGCTAAATTTTTTGGAAGATTTCATGTTTTACACTGTGGTGATGTTATTTTGTAAAAGTAACGGTTACTTTTGTATTTCTTGAATACTTCACGAATAGTGCTTTGTTATAACCTCAAGATTTCGCATGCATTGTTTCTACTTGTTTACATTTTAGATGTGGCCATCTCTCCCGGGAGATTAGGAGAGATGGCCACGTACAGTCGGTGTGCGATGGCCATAGTATTAGTTGTAATGTGTTCAAGTAATTCATTTTTTCTACATTGATTTCAGATGCCCAATAAGTACACGAGGAGAGCAATTGCTCTACGAGGGAACTGGACTCAAGAATCCTTAAAAGCAGCTATTTGTGCTATAAAAAGTGATGAATTGTCGGTTTGTGCGGCCGCTATGACCTACAAAATACCCAGGAAAACCTGTGATGTTGAAGTTTGCATCGTTGGAACGCAACGAAAATAATTTTTTTTTACTGCCAAAGCATTTTTTGGCGGATTTTGACTACAAAAATAAAGCAAAAAAAAATTGGGAATCTTATTCAAAATCTACAAGATAAATTGGTAAGAAAATATTTTCGAAAATAATGAAAATAAAAGAAGAAAAAAAAATCGTTGCCCTCCAACGATGCAAACTTCATCACCGTGGAAAACCGTAAGACGATATTGGAACAATAACAAAAAATGTTGCGGAGAAAAATATTATGAAACTCGTCTCATCGAAGACTGGCTCCAGTGGATAGTATGCCAACTTTGGGTATACAAAAATTATACTGATTTCGATTATATGTGTTCTACATGTGGCCAAAATAAAAAAAAATCTGAATCAAAACATAAAAACCAAAGAAAAAACCGCATGATGCTGAGTAACTGACCATCTCACCTCCACTCCTATGGCCATCACACCCGGATACTCCGGAAGAGGTTGCCAATCGTGATTTTTTCTTAAGGCGTTAACCCCACTTGTAGCGCAAAAAAAGGCCTTTTTCATGAATTTTTTTAAAGAAAACTACAAAACTTTTTTAATCGATCAATATACCATCTTAAAAAACACATCTTGAAGAACTTTCAGTAATTTTTTTATTGAAAAATATTACATTGTTTAGTGGCAAATGGCCGTCAATGAAATAATGTTTTTATGTACACGGTTTGCGGTGACCAACATTGCGGCGAAGTGGATCATCTGAAAAAAAAAATGCAGATGGATTTAGTCAAATATAAGTATAAACTAGTCTTTAATCGAAGGATTTTAAAAAATATTCATTTTTCACAAAATGGCGGACAGTCAAAGTTAATGATTCGATTTTAACGAAAAAAACGGCCGTTTTTTGGCTATAAAACGGCCATTTTTTTTCGAAAAAAAAAATCGAACGATTAAAGACTATATTTTTATGTATTAAATAAGCCTGCAAAATTTCAAGAAGATCGGTTCATTAGTGTTCGAGCAATCTTTGTCACCGACTTCAGAAATGCCATTTTGCGAAAAACGCGTTTAAAGTTTCAATTTCAGTTTACATGAAGAACATTTTCAGGACATTTTCAGGACATATTCTCAGATACTTATACTTCAAAAAAATGCAATAAAAAAAAATCGATTTTTTCAAAATCGCAAGTGGGGGTAACCCCTTAAATAGTAGATTTGAGCTTGATCTGATAGGAGTTTGTTTTAATTTCGTAAATTATCTTAAAGTTAAATGTTCAAAGATTAATTACAAATGAAGATAAGTTAAGAAACGTCTGTACTTTTATTTTGACGGATCCTTGAAAAAACCGTGGCCAACTACCCCAGACGTACCCTATAAGAATCTTCAAAAAGATTTCAGTGATTTTTGTGGCCCGAATGAGGAAACAAAAATATTTTCGTACATCCCAACAATGCAAACTTCAATGCGATATTTTTCGAATAATGCCGTCATATCTGCTACGTATCGTGAAAGCCCTTCAAGATGTTTTCTTTGCCAAGATAGAGAAATCGTTATTCGTCTATCAGGTGTTATTCCGGGCTGATATTCGTAAAGGTATGTCGGCAAACGAAGAGGGTGGCGAGGCAATAAGAAAGAATCGTGCAACCGGATGCGTTTTGATCGAGAATTCGCGACCACATAACCGATGTCATTCTGCTCTCCTGGCACAAGGGGACAGAAGTGTACAATCGTCCACATATACATGTTTGCGCACATATCGTCGAGATATATGTAGCTGAAAAATGATCGATTCGACAGGGTAGAGAATAGGGGAGAGAATAGGTCACACCCCGAGAGGTAAAATCCGATGCGCGATGCGGTACTGGCATCTCTCTTTTCCACGTTTCAACTCTCCACAGTATTTTCCTCAACATCTCTCTATCCCCCTCTCGGGCGCTCCGTCTCTCGATTCCCTCTCGAACTTCCTCTTTTTCCTTGTTCGCGATATAATTCTCTCTTTCTCACATGTCGTACGTGTCAACCGACTTTCGCGCCCCCCCCCCCGCAGTTTATTTTTTTTCCTTTTTTCCATTTACATTTCTCTCACTCTCATCCTACACCTGTCTTCTCACGTTGCAATGGACCAACTTTTCTCTATATCTGTATACTCGCTTTGACTTATATGCCATTCATCTCTGTCGACTTTGCCATTTTCAATGCAGGTTAAAGCGTTTAGCGAAATCGAATACATTTAAATCGCATCGGACGCTATTTTTATAAATATATGCTGAGTTTTATTTTTTATTTCGTACCAATGAAGGCCCATTTAAAGCACCGTTTCCAATACACAAGAGAGCATTTAGTAATATCAAGTACATTCAAAACTGACATTGACATTTTATTAGAACGCTAACAAGGACGAACATCACTTAAGTCTCCGCCTTCGGTTTTGTTGAAACTCATATTTACGATAAAGCATGATGTTGAAGTTTGCATCGTTGGAACGCAACGAATTTTTTTTTTCTTCCAATTGCCAATTTTTTTCTCGCAAATTAAAGCTACTGTAAACTTGTCTGAGATTCTTATTAGAGACCTACAAACTAAATCTATCAAAAGTGATTTTGTATCACAATGAAAATGGATAAAAACGAAAATGAAAAATAATTTTCGTTACGTTC
The DNA here is from genome assembly GCA_944452715.1 of Ophion slaviceki. Lineage (NCBI taxonomy): Eukaryota > Metazoa > Arthropoda > Insecta > Hymenoptera > Ichneumonidae > Ophion > Ophion slaviceki. Next base: position 23,219 of record CALYCA010000264.1, on the reverse strand, counting down.
CAACGATGCAAACTTCAGCAACATTGATAAAGCATTGAAAACTATAAGATACGTATTTTTTTTATCGTCGGAAAAGCGGTTTTAAGGTGGGATATACTTTTATAACGATAAAAAAATCGATTTCTTTTTTTTTTTAACGATAGAACTGTATATGTTTTCCTCAAGTTTCAAAGCGAAATTCGAAAAACTTGAAACGTTACAGCCCGTCAACGCTGTGCCTCACCACTCGGACTCGAAGCGGGCGTGAACTTCAAACGCGTTTTTCTCAAAACTGCATTATCGAAATTGGCGTGAAGGATAACTAAAAAACTGTTGGGCCGATTGAGTTGAAACTTGGTAGAAATATTGATAATATTGTTACCTTCTACTTGACGAAAATTGTTTTTGAAAAATTGAAAAAAAAACTACTTTTTTAATCCACATTTTACAGAAATGTTGCGTGAAATGTTGATTTCTTTTTGTAAATACGTACCATTTTCTTAAATTTGCTTCTTTTTCATTACCGTCGGAGCGTTTAATTGCCGGATTCGGAGCGGGCATGAACTTCAAACGCATTTTTCTCAAAACTGCTCTATCGAAATTGGCGTGCAGGATAACTCAAAAACTATTGCGCCAATTGAGTTGAAACTTGGTAGAAATATTGATAATATTGGTACTTTCTACTTGACGAAAATTGTGAAAAATTGGAAAAAAAACTACCTTTTTTAATCCACATTTTACAGAAATGTTGCGTGAAATGTTGTTTTTTTTTATAAATGCGTACCATTTTCTTAAATTTTCTTCATTTTAATTACCGTCACATAGAAACTATACATGTTCTAACTGCAAAAATGTTTAAACTTTTTTGCAAATCAAAGTCTACGGGAAGCTAGACCACAGCACCGCCATTTTGATGATGAATTAATTAAAAAAAATTGTTTCGTATACTTAAATATACTATCAAAGTATACCTAAAGTTTGATAATTGTAGAATAATTATTTTTTGGTTTAAAAAATCCCTCAATATTGCTTATTTTTTTCCTGTCTAAATGTATATCCCGCCTTAAGGGGGTCGTCTAGTGTTTCAGATCAAAAGAAGAGAAAACGGCCTTGCATGACTTCTTTGAAGAAGAGGAAGGTGTACTCTATGGTCCAGGCATAGCAGATTGATGGTGAGTCCATTTTTTTTATTATGAATTATATACAACTTTCAAACGCGTTTTTCTCAAAACACGTTTTTTTCAAACTGCTGCCATGATATCTCAAAAACTATTTGATTGATTCTGCTCAAATTTATACAACATCTTTAGTACATATATAACTACAAGTTGAACTAAAATAATTAAGATTGCTTCGTTAGTTTTCTTTTTATCAGCTATATAGACCCAAAAAAATACGAAAATTTGAATTTTTTTTCTACAGCGTAAAAAAAAATTATTTTTTTGGAATTCTAACTTTATTTTACTTCCATGTAGAGCCTCAAGTCTCACAATTAAAATTGCGTTTGGTTTTTCGATTTCAGATAAGTAGAACGGCCGGAATCATGGCAGCAGTGGAGCACCTCTTTTTATATATGTGTTCCTGTTGGGCGATGTATCTCCGACTATATTCTATATAATGACTTCAAAAAATTCACAAAGTTTGTTTAAATGTTAATAAAAATGATATACAATTTATAAATTATTTTACTTTAATGATTTGTCAAAAAAAAATCCCCAAAAAAGCATTAAAAAACGGCACTCACACTAGACGACCCCGTTAAGGAGGGAAACTACGCCTCAAGGCGTTTCGAGAGGTAATTTTGCAGCTTCACCCACAAGCAGTCCACCGATCTGAATCAAACAAAACCCAACATTTCTTTCAACGCAAAATGATGACAAATCCGCCATACAATTATTTTTTAAATGGAATTAAGTGGTGATACACCTTTCTTGAAGGGGTGGTTTCCCCCCTTTAGAAACTTTTTCCCGCTCAAAACAAAAACCACGCGTCTAATTGTTTTCAATGCTTATATGAGCTTCAACCAAATTGAAGGCGAACACTTAAGTGATGTTCCCAGTAAGTTTTTTTTAGCAATGAAATACCTGAAAGTAACGTTATTATGTAAATTGTCAGACGAATACTCATTTTTTTTTCGAACGCACATTAGAAAATTAATTAAATGCAAATCTCATGGAACGATACTTTATGGAAACGGTAAGTTCTCGTTCTTATTTTTTCCTACCAATGGAAATTCTTTTCGAGCCATACTTATGAGCGATTATTATATTATATAGATTGAAATAAGGGGTGTTTATTTTCAGAAGAACGCTCGCAATTCGTCCCATTTTCATTCGTACCATTTCCAATACCCAGAACAGCTATGGGCGTTTGGCTGAGAATGGCACTTTCACCGATCGAGCCTGCTAAACCGCACCTCAAGATTCCAAATCTTGTCTATTTCAGCCTTTCGGATTGTCGAAGATCGATAAGCGTATACATGTGTGCTTCGGCGTTACGTACAGGTGGGCGAGGGGATGAAAAACGAGGGGATAGCTCGCATGCTAGACGCCACTAAGGCAACGTAGACTCGTGCATTTATGAACGACGAGGCGCCCGATGCATCGCATTGCACATGCCGAGGAACGCACGGAGTCAGGAAACGTGTAGATGGAAGGTACGGGCACGCCGCCATGAAAGCTATGAATACATGGCAAATATTCGAGGTCACTGACAATGAACCTTTCCTCAAGAAGGCCTTTACTTTATAGTTCAGGGACGTTCGAGGAATGTACTCGCCACCATCCGTGAGGACGGGACTAAAATTAATATGTAACAGAAGGGAAAACGTGAACGACACGAAGGTCAGAGTACCAATGGAGGAAATTTATGTGGTCCTACCGACTTCCACTGGAACCTCGGAGCATGATACACTAGTACACTTAATTAAGATTAAGGGGGAATATACCTTTGCGAGGGCAAAATCAAGAGTCATTTTTGACAATTTATTTAAGAAAAACGAAACAATATTTTTTAATTCGGTTTTTTGTACATCTTAGTACAAGTGATAAAGTAAAAGACATTTTTTTTCAATTATTTTGAAACAAAATGGCGGCGCAGTAGTCGATAAAAGAAAACCCCTTTTTTCATAGTCCTCTACGGGCGTATCGGACAGATCATAATTTTCAAGCTGGAACAAAAAACGAAAAATATTTAGAAAGTAGATATACTTTCCGAAAAAGAAGAAAATGTCTTTAAACTGGAAGGTATTCCCTGTACAATGACGTAGGATTTTTGAAAAATATCAAAATCTAACAAAATGGCGTAGTTATCAAAAAAATGTCTGTTTTCTTGCCTGTAAAACGGTCGTTTTTTTCAATGCCAAATCGTCAATTTTTATCCAATCAAAAATATCCTACGCCATTGTAGAGTAGATATATTCAAGAGTACGCAGTTCAAATTTCAAGTCAATCGGATAATTGCTCTTTGAGTTACAATGTCAGCAAACTTGAAAAATCTCATTTCGAGAAAAACGCTTTTAAAGATTCAACTATCGATTTTTGCAAGATAAAATGATATTGATATGAATTATATAAATGATAATGATATTCTTGAAAGTATAAACTGTCGAAAAAGGCAAGGAAAATCGATTTTTTGAAATTGTCACATTGGTATAGCCCCTTAAAGTTTTAAGTACTGTAAAATCATGGAAATTTCGTGTTTACCTTTAATCGGCGATGCCTGGACCATACAATTGTCCTTATTCAACATTCTCTTGCTCTTCTTCTTTTGTGGAAGATGTAGGAAAAAAATGCAAAAAAAAAATTTACAAAGGTATATTCTCCCTTAAATAGTATGTTTGAATAAATGTTTATTACGTCACTTTAGGTTGTCTAGGTACAAAATGTCATTCAAGGAGGGTGGAACGTTTTGTCGATAAATGCAAAACTACACCGATTTTTTTGAAGGAGAGGGTAGGGGTTTCAGCGTGAAAAAAAAACACGTCTTTGCGATTTTTTTTTCATCTATATGGATAGAGTAAATTTATTGAAAGCTTTTATACATTGTTAAGTGTCATTTCAAGAACATTCCGTGAAATTTGTACGCGAAAATATCCACAAACAAGCCGGTGACAAAGCTTTTCCAAGAACGCCTTTGGAAAAACACGATTTGCGGTGTTCACTGTATCTCAGCTAGAAATTATCTGACATCAAGTACCATTAAAATTTAGTCAAAGTATCGTCAAATCCTCCCCCCAACGGTCTTTGATAATTTTTTTTCATTTCTAAATTTTTGGTGGTCATGTAAAGTGAAAGGTGCTATTTTTCACGAAAACTTCCGCCATTTTGGGGGTGGAAAACCCCCTCAATGTAGAAAAAAATCTCAAACTAACCGTTGGGGGGAGGTATTTTGTATGTAGAAAGTGTGTACCAAGTTTGAAATAAATCGGTCATGTAGTTTTCAAATGGCAGTGAACACGGACTTTGAAAAAGAGGTTTCGAGAAAAACGCGTTTGAAGTTTAGAGAAGTCGGAGCTACAGTGTTAGAGGAGCGGGACTAAATAGTCAATAACTTCGAGAGTTTTGCTCTGATTGACTTGAAATTTTGGGATTATATTCTTGGAATATTTAACCATAAGAAAAGACAAAAAAAAATCGATTTTTCAAAAGTGCAAACCCCTACCCTCCCCTTAAGTAGACCCCGAGGTTTCCGTAACTACTGTCATGTCTGGATGGCTTCTGGATCTCATCCATTTGGATTAGTCCTGAATCAAGAGACCTCGACGTCGACTTTTCAGCCGTCACCCTGAGCATACCATCCCAAAAGCTCCACCTAGCCTTTCCAATAGTATTTTCGACAGTTTATTTCCGAAAGGGTTTGTACGTAATTCCGATACGTCGCTGTATTTTTTTTCTGCAGCGGAGTTACATGCATCGTAGAGATGCAAAGATTTTTTTTCCGTCCTCTCGAGTTTTTTTTTCGACATATTTAGGCTATAAACACTGACAGATTTTTGAACATCCTTTTGAGGGGTCTGTAACCTAAGCCTGGAAAAAAAGAGTTGGGATAATAAAAAATGGAGATATAACAAAAATAAATAACAATTTTCGTTGCATTCCAACGATGCAAACTTCAACACCATTTTCCGTCGCACTGGGGCACAAATCCCTTTCCGAACATACTCGAGGGACAGAAGAAAGGAACGAATAAACTGGAGTCTTTGGTTGCGTTATTCAAGACATGTATATAGGAACTGTAAAGAATAATATACGGGGTCACCCATTGTTCGAGCATATACGGAAATCCCTGAAGAAACATGGCTCTTTGGAGACTTCATGTTTTATCTATCACGGAACATATAAACTGTGAATGCAGTATATATTTTCTACAAAAGATTATATGTGTACAAAATTTAAAGGAAAATTCTCGCCTCGCCGGAGTGGGGCATGCGCACCTCGCAGTTTCTCTGAGCTGGCCGGATATTCACAAGAAACCTCTACAAGACTGACAATGTGTTTTGCAACTTTGATTTATATGATGACGGCATATCAGCATTGGCTGGACGGATTCAGTCGCAAACAGCAGCATCGGAAAGCGCAGCTTTTAATTAATACATAAATAATTAATACATAATTAATACATAATTAATTAATTAATTAATTAATTAATACATAAAGACATATTTCGCCGACACAAATTTTCCACGCTTTTCGCCAGTCGTGGCCCGAATATAATGCGTTATATTTCCCGCACCTGACATTGTTTTGACAGATGGACATTGAAAAGCATGGAGGTTAAGCTCGCCTAGTTGAGTAAAAAGAGACGGAGATAGAACCAATGTTGCCAAATATCAAACCTAGAAATACTGCGCGAATCGTTGGAATAACGATTTTTTTTAATTAAATGTGAACCTTCATTAAACAGTTTATACATGGAAAATTTTCGTTATTAAAATTATTATTTTTGCACATGTTAAAAATATAAATTGTACAAGTCTCAAGTATGATCAGTGGTATAACTAGTGTGGAGCGATAGGATTACCTTAACCCTAGAACCGTACACTATCTGTACGAAACAAATAACCGACGCTGGGGTTACGCACACCCCGAGTCGAAATTTTCAGCCTATTTTGACCCTCCAGATCCTCACAGTGGTAGGAGATAAAGGCAGTAAAATAGCTTCGTATTCAATATAAAATGAGCTCCTACTTAACGCCTAGAACGGGAACAAATTTCCCTTTTCTCCACTTGCAGGCGCAAAGGAGGACGTCGATTGGCACACGAATACACGCACACGCATACACTCTATTACGCATATAGAGATACATATGCCTGAATACGCGCATGCGCAGACACACGTATATACCCGCACACATACATGCCTAAGCATACACCAACACACGTATACTAGTGCCTATACGTATGCATGCGTGTCTGCTATAGGGATCCGCGTATACATGCATACGTGAGGGCAATTCCTATCAAATATATTGTAACTGTTTGCCCAAGATCCATTTCTTCCACTTTGTAGAGTTGCTGGAGCTGCAGGGGCAAGTTTGAAGCGAATGCGAAAGGTTCGCTGGGTGGAGATAATGGAAAGGCCATTGGAAAAGTAGCCCTCTACGGCGAACGCGCGGTCCTTCCTAGTCCAACGCATGACGGTTACTGAAAACTATCAGACCCGCTGTTTCGAATGCGACCATCCCCACCCTCGTTTCGTCGAAACAGCCAAATACGCGATAGGTCCAAACGCAATCAAAAGAGGAGCTGCAACGACTTCAGCTAGGTTAGGTAGGAGTATAAGAGCCTATGCAGGAGGTAAGCAGCAAAGAACGAGTTTGTGGCGGCCCATAGTAGGACTTCTAGCAGTAAACAGACTCAAGTGAGGCTGACATAGGATCAAAGGCCTTTAAAGTAGGCTGAAAATTTCGACTCGGGTAAGCAGCAAAGAACGAGCATGTGGCGGCCCATAGTTGGACTTCTAGCAGTAAACAGACTCAAGTGAGGCTGACATAGGATCAAAGGCCTTTAAAATAGGCTGAAAATTTTGACTCGGGACGCCAGCACTTTAAATGAACGCTGCTAACGAACTGTTTGTCGTAGAGAGGTTTTTTTTGGAAATCGAACGCTCGAGAACTGACGAATGGAATAGGCTTTGCGAGAAAAACCTAATATAAATGTATCACCTTGAAAACTGCGGTTGAACAAAGCAAGAAAAATGATGTTGGCATTTCTCACCAACAATGTGGGGTTTGCGGTACATATGTGTAGGGTCCTAGGGTTAAGACGTTTTTTCGCTGGCCGATTATTAATTATAGTTAACAAAAACAAATAGATTATAAAAATGGCCGAGTGAAAAACGTTAATTTTATTTTTCGCGACATTTCGAATTCTAAATCAAACATATATTATTTTACTCGAGTTTAAAAGAAGATCATGTTGATCCTGCCACATTCGACAAAAAGATTGGAAAATGACAAAGTGTAATGCAGAGATGATGCGACGGTGAAAAAAATAAGGAACGAAATTTAAGCGACAGCGGGGTTTTGGCTCTCAGTTTACGGGGAACGCTACGTATCACTTTATTTCCACCCGATTCTACTTGACATTCGCCCGGAGATATGAACGAGGCTGATAGGACGGCGTTACGGACGTTGCGGAGCGTCAAAAAAATTGGTTTACACGACAGTAAAAGAGACAGGCCGTATGATGATACTAACAAAGATGGGGTGGCTTCCTTTTTACGTAAAAAAGACGCGAGATGCACGTCCTTCGTGAACCGTAAATTCAACTTCCCATTATGTCGAGCGTAAAACGCTCGATTCTCGCGCTTCTTCCCGCTGTTCCAGCATCGAATACGCTTTGCAACGTTACGCTGTTGCAATTTTGAGAATGGCGCGACGTTGTTTCCTGGAAATGTCCCTGCCAAGCTGTGAATAATATTACATTTAAGGAGCGTAAACTAAGAAATATTTTATTGGGTGCACGTTGCGCAACGGCAAATTTATACTACTTCTTTCGCATACCATTTTGTTTGTCATCTTAAGGGGTTACCCCCACTTGCGATTTTGAAAAAATCAATTTTTTTTTATTGCATTTTTTTTAAGTGCAATTTGAAGTGTAGTTTTTTTTCATGCCCGGAATAGATGACTCTATGTAAGTTTACAAAAAAAATATTTTCTTCGTGTAAACTGAAATTGAAACTTTAAACGCGTTTTTCTCAAAATGGCAATTCTGAAGTCGGTGACGAAAATTACTCGAACACTAATGAACCGATCTTCTTGAAATTTTGCAGGCTTATTTAATACATAAAAATGTAGTCTTTAATCGTTCGATTTTTTTTCGTTAAAATCGAACCATTAACTTTGACTGTCCGCCATTTTGTGAAAAATGAATATTTTTTAAAATCCTTCGATTAAAGACTAGTTTATACTTATATTTGACTAAATCCATCCGCATTTTTTTTTCAGATGATCCACTTCGCCGCAATGTTGGTCACCGCAAACCGTGTATATAAAAACATTATTTCATTGACGGCCATTTGCCACTAAACAATGTAATATTTTTCAATAAAAAAATTAATAAAAAAATTCTTTAAAAGAATTCATAAAAAAGGCCTTTTTTGCGCTACAAGTGGGGGTAACGCCTTAATTTTTCGTTTCAGTCGAAGTCACACGCAACAGTGGAAAAGTCACACACAACCCAAACAAACTCACATTTACTGTCTGTTCGTTTCGAAGAAACATTTTTTTCTCGTCGCATAAATCCGTGTAGCAAAGACGAAAATAGAACGGTTTTTTGTTTTTTAATAATATTTAAATTACTATTTGTTATTTTGGCAACATGCGGCAATTTTTCTGAGCATGGGTGCTTTAGTGTGTTTCTAGTCGTCACTCAGCGATGTCCGTCCTTAGTGCGTTGCTGTTTTTGTGTTCAATGCCGTGATCTAAATCTGATGTTAGATCCCTTTGCTCGTATGTCTTTATTCTTGTTCTGATGTTTTTCTCTCTGGGTAGATTCGGCGCGAGTTGATTAGGATGATTGTTTACTCTCATTGTATATTTATCGCTGAACCTGCTCACTTCTTTGACGGTGACGATTTTAAGGTTGTTATGTATGATTGCGTTTGAGACGAACCAAGGAGCGTTGGTAATTGTTCGGAGGATTTTAGACTGGAGCCTCTGTAGGATTTCTATGTTGGAATTACTCGTTGTGCGCCATAGTTGTATGCCGCATGTCCAGATTGGCTTGAGTATTGATTTCTATATACCAAGTTTGTTGAAGAGAGAGAATTTTGATTTTTTGCCGATGGGCCAGTACATTTTTCTTAGTTTTAGTTCAATTTATTTCCGTTTTAATGTGTTTTGACCAGGTCAGTCGTCTCTCAAGGTGAATTCCTAGATATTTTACTACGTTTGCTGTCGGTAATGTTTGTCCATATAGTGATACGCTAAGGCAATTTCTTCTTCCAGTTGCAAAGGTAATTTTGACTGACTTTGTTTCGCTTGCTCTCATTCGCCATGGCTCAAGCCATTCTTGTATGCCGTTTAGAAGCCGTTGGAGTGCGTGTGATGCCATGGTGGAGAATAGAGCGGGTGAATAATAAATTCGGGTTAAACAGTCGATGTTGATAGTTCACGACCACTAAACAAAATTTCGTGAAACTTCATTCGTCCAATTGAACGCCTCTAAAATTCCCCCTCCACATCTCCTCAGGTTCGAATGTCCTAGCAAAAGATCTATGATTCTAGACCTCTCTGAAATGTTGTGGGACCGTCCCTGCATTTGACTACACAAAGCAACTGTACCTGTCAGCCATATTTAAGGTTATAACCACAAATCGGCTGAGTCACTAGATCATGGAGCCTAGATACCAGGAGGTTCAGCGAGGCCTTTCAACTCGTCCCCGAAACGAGAACAAGAAATGATGGCGCTGGGATGCTCCGGCACCTATATGTATATAGATATACGCTAAACATGGGTGCGATATAAGACAGATCACAGATAATGTACCTAACCTTGATGATGTACCTAAAAAATACTTTGGTGTCATAAAAACAAAATGCAATTGGTCCTGTAGAAATTTTTTTTATTTAAAGGTTCAATTATCGATTTGGCCGCAGCGCCTTGGAACGCGCGCTGAGTTGCTCGTACAACTTTAAACGCGTTTTTCTCGAAACCACTTTTTTCGATCTCGGAAGACGGATTACTCGACCACCTTTGCATGCATCGATTTGAAATTTTGATAGCAGCTTCACAATCATATTCTTTATGGGAGTACGTGGCCGTTTTTCGATTAAATGTAAACTTCTTTTTGTAAACAATTTACTGCTTTTTTGGCAAAAAATCGATTTATTTCCTTCAAAGTGCGCTATTTTTGCAAAATTTGAAAGCAAATTTCTAGGTAGTCTCATAGCTAATAATATATAAATTATCATTTTTTTGGTTTTTGTTTCAGGTCTTATATTTTACGAGAAAACCGTTCTCCCGTGAAGCTATATGTAAAAAAAACACGTTTTTCTAGATGGGCTGTATCGCCGCCATTTTGAGTTTGAGTTTGAGATCTTTTCTCGCTTTTGCGTTTTTTTTTCCGAACCGTCATGAGGAAATTATGAATCGGCGGATATTTCGACGTTTGATGTCACGATCGGTCTGTCGTGAGGTTAGAAACTCATCGGATCACTTTCACATCGTTGACCAATATATTACTATATATGTAGGTGCCGCTGCACCCCAGCCCCATCACTTCGGGACATTTTCGGGGACGCTTTTTTCAGCGCCTTTGCATTGCCGCTGAACCTCCTGGTATCTAGGCTCCATGCACTAGATATTGGACACGTGAAAACTTCCTAAACGGAAAATGAAGGCAGCCTAAGTTCAGAGGGTGCAACCAGATCTACAGTCCGATTGCCGCAGTTCTTCTCAGGTAGATTCCACTTTTTTCCACCGATTTTAAGGTGAGCTCCACTTTTTCAAATTATAACTCGAGGTTACGTCTACTTTCCAATAATTCAGCTGGTATGCATACACATATGCATGCACTTCAATAGCCAACGCTGGAAAGCTCGTAGAAGAATGAAATGTCAGCTGATCGTGAAAGTGTTTCGTCTCATCTTTTTTCAGAAGCACATCAGTTTTTATTTTATTTCGATTTATTTTTAGAGCCCATGCGATACAATGATTGAAGATTGATTTCATAAAATTTGCCATAATCTATTTGCTACACAATGATGGATGCATTTGCACAGAGATCACATTCTGACATCATTGGGTGATACGAATTCTAACGATAATCAAAATAATAATGCAAAAGTGTACGATATGAAAAAAGGAAAATCAGCTCGACATGTAATTCTCGTGAAAAAAATCTTCAATATGCCGGACACATGTAAAAACGAATATATCCGAATGAAAATAGAGAAATAATGATTCGTAATTGTCACCGGTGTACGGGCATCGTTCCATGGGAATGATACATGAATTGCGCGATGCGGAAAAAACCCGTGGTATATGCAATAAGCGCGGATGGCTAAATATATAGTAGCAAAACTAATTACAGTTTATGGGCAATCGCGATATGCAGTAGGTGAAAAACGTATTTACGTACCTCTCTTTTGTCTACGTGTTTTTTTTTGTTGGTATTTTCACGCGCTATCTGTATTCATATTACAATTTTGAAAGTTCTATTAAGGCGGCCCTCTAGTTTCTCGGGTCGAAAAAATCGATTTTTTTTCATCAATCACATCTATAACATGTGTAGAAAATGTGTGCCAAAGGATTTTTCGATATTCAAAGTGGTTCACAAGTTACGGCCCTAGAACGGAGCAGGTATACGGAGCAGGTATACTTTCAAACGCGTTTTTCTCGAAACACCATTTTTCGAAACGGTGACCACGATATTTCAGAAACTACTGCACCGATCTTGTTCAAATTTATACAGCATCTTTAATATGTTATAAGCCAGCGATTGAACTAGGATTATCATGATTGCTTCGATAGTTTTTTTTGTACGAGCGAAAAACTTAAGAAAAAATGAGTAAAAAATAGAATGTAATTGTCAAAAGTGTATAAAAAAGTCAATTTTTGTAATTTAGAATTCACTCTAGTTCAATCGCTAGTCTTAAATATGAAGATTAAAATGCCGTTTGGTTTTTTGATTTCAGATAAGCAGAACAGCCGCAATCTTGGTCACCGTCAAGCACCTCTTTTACTTGATGTCTTCCTGTCTCTCACTATAACGTTTATTCTATCATATATTTTGACTTCAAAAAATTTGTAAAGTTTATTTAAATGTTAATAAAGATTATGCAAAAACAATGAGATTGATTATTTCGATGCTTTGCCCGTAAAAAATTATTGAAAAAGCCGTAAAAAAACAGCCGAGAAACTAGAGGACCGCGTTAAAAAAGAACCTTCGAAAATATTCGTCGTCGTTTTTTAAATGTCATTTGAACAAAACGAGACGTGCAACTGTGCTGATGCCGCCCTCCCTCCCGCCGGTAATTGTCAGCCATGTTACCAATGCCCTGCCAACGATAGTTCAGCAGAACGTCGATTATCCGAACTAATTGGGACCGGACATCGTTCGGATAATCGAAAATATTAGGTGTAGTAAAAAGAAATCCATTATTTTTGCATGAAATTGAAGGCAACAATAATGGATTTCTTTTGAGGAAGACAAATGAGGAAGTAAAAATACAAGGAATAATTCTCGTTGCGTTCCAATATACAAACTTTGAAATCATAGCTCACTATACAGTAGAACTTCGATTATCCGAACGTCGATTATTCGAATTTCCGGTTATTCGAACGCTTCGGCGCCTTATCCGAACGTTCGATTATCCGAACTCAATGATGGTCTTCTTTTCTCATCAGTTAAGGTACCGCCCTAGAGTATCCCGTTTTCTTCTCTAATAGAGCTGTTTCTTAACACTTCGGGATATTTTCAAAATACATTATTGCCTATATGTAAGTCCATACATAAAATCGTATATACATTGTATGTATATACGAGGAACCGCCCTGGTATGGTTTTAAACCCAACCAGATAGTTATATATCTATATAGATAGATAAATAGTCCCATATAGCTGCTGTTCTTGAAACGCATTCGAGACTTAGCGGCCACAAAACGCGCAACTACTATGAGACAGCCAAAAAGTGATCATTATTTTAAGCCGCAAGTGTGATGTAACTGCATAAGTAGCGGTGGTATAAAAATTGAAACTTTATTCATTGTTAATTGCTATCAAATAAAGAATTTAGGGTCGTTGGATTAATAAAGAGAACGTTCGATACTATTGATGTTGTATGAGTTGCTTTTCCCGAAAAACAGAGATATCTTAGGTGTAGTAAAAAGAAATCCAGCATTTTTGCCTTCAATTACATGCATAAATAATGGATTTCTTTTTACTACACCTAAGATATCTCTGTTTTTCGGGAAAATCCACTCATACTTGGATAATGGATATTGCAACGCAACGAGAATTCTTCCTTGTATTTTTACTTCCTCATTTTTATCATGTTACAAACTATTTTTTTCATATTTAAATTCTTAATCTTTCAATACAGATCTAGCATTCAAATATTTAAAAAAAAGTATAACATAATTAAAATGAGGAAGTAAAAATATTTTTAACAAGTTCCGAAACACTGGCTAGAAATTTAGAATTAAAAATGAAAATAATTTTTTTTTACGAATTTTCGTTGCGTTCCGACTATGCAAACTTCAATACTAAGCTTCACTATACAGAGCACTATGCAGAGCAAACAAATAACACGGATCAACGAAATTGTTAATTGACAAGTAGCGAACAAAACATTAACATAAGCCACTCAAGTATTGAATTATTCCGAGTATGTGTTATATTCCAGAAATTGATAATTCTTAAAATAACTAAATATTCGATTTTTCAATCAATGATGCCCTGACTTCCCCCAGTGCCGAACGTAGTCAGCCCAAGCGATTTTTTTCAGTGCTCAATCCTGTACGTACATCGGGCGTTTGTTCTAAGTACCGTGGCATTTTCATACTCAAATAGACTGCACTTACGGCACTTGTATGGCAATTGCAGCTAGGGCTCGTTGCCTCAAACCGGAAGTGCCCCCTCGCATCGCTCGAATCCGAATCGACGAGCAGTACCACCGATCCTTGTGCACGAGGCACAGGAATGTGCACGAATTCGTACAATCCGTGGAGGACCTTTGCAGCGGACAATAACGAGCTATACAGATTCGATGATGGAACGCGGAAGCGATATAGTCAAGGGTGTAAGAGCAACGATGACGTGGCAGGAATGAAGCGCATCTCACACACACACACACACACACACACAGAAGAGACCCGCAGAGTTCTGTGCGCATTACTACCCGTTGAACGATTACCGGCAATGGCCTTGACTCCTGACACCCTCCAGCCAATCGATCGGCCGGTTTGTGGTCCCTCGAACGTTGTCTCGAGTCGCGAGGTCGGGGATGTACGCATACACGTGTGTGTATGCTTTTAGGATCATCAAATGGCAGTGGGAACCGCGGAGTAACCTGCGCCACATGGCAAAGGGTTAAAAGGAACAAAGGGGGTGAGAGTTACGATGGAGAGGGAGGAGGACGCAGGAGTGTCCTCAGGGCTGCAGTCGATCGAGCTTCCGTTGTTGAGGGCAGTTAACGAGTTTCCTTCGAGTATAGGAACGCTCGATAACGACCAACGACGCGAGGACGCGAAGGACGTGCTATTTCACCGATCGATTCCATTCGCATGGCCTTCTCCTTATTTTCGATCTCACAAAGATTATTCCACCAGTGTCCACGGACTATAAATATGGGAAAGGAAAAAAGACGGATCGGCTGATGATCCTGGTGTAGCGATTTCTAGTTTTATTGGTACCTCTTTTTTTCGAGCCCTTCCGTCTGTGCTCCGCCGGTACAGGCTGGAGGACAAGGCGTTACGGAGTTTCGTTATCGTGCTTCATTTCACGAATAAGGGTAAATTATACCCCTGCAAGGAGCAGAAAGATACTTTGTGGATGTTGAAAGTACCAAGGTACGATTCAAAATGTTATCAGTATTTCTGCGGATATCACGTTTGTGCGGTACAAAAATAGGAACGATTATGGATATTTTTGTGTTTACTTCGCAGTTGGAATTTTCGAAACGGAAATGGATGTCTACTGGATGTGCCGATTTTTTCCCCGAGCTTTTGATAAGATTTATTCGTACGTGGCATACGTAAAAACTGTTACGAAGTATACGAATAACTAGTAACTTAGGGATTCGAGGCCACCTATCACACCCGGCGTCGAAATTTTGATGGGGCCCGGTTCAGGGAGCGTTCGGGTTGCCTGACTGCCCTGGTAGGGCACTTATAAAGCAGCCTGAAAGCGCCCTGCTAGAAAATGTAACGTTGTGTTACATATGGGCCTATCCTGGTTGCCTGATGAGGCCCTTATTAGGCTGAACCTGATCAGGCCGTTATCGGGTTTCTTGGTCAGGCGGCTATCGGGTTTCCTGCACTGTAAAAAAAACATATTCAATTTAAATAGTATCCTTTTAAATCGAATAGGTTTTTTCCATGTCTCACGGCCTACTACGATCTTATTTGTTTCGGCTATTCTTTTTGAACATTAAATATATTCAAATTGAATAAATAAAGATTCGATTCGAATAAATCTTCATTTGCTCACAATATACACTGTAAATCCAAGTGTACTATATGCATAACATATTTCAAAAATCCAAAATGAAATTAAACATTTAATTTAGAGTTCTACCACAATGATTTTGTATCATAATTCGTCATTCCCTGGCCTTCGGAAATGATTTTTTTCGAAGGAAATATTTCGCCTATGTGGAATCGAACCTAGAACCTACCTACCTATAGCTATGCACGCCGCCCCTATCCCGTGCGGAAAACTGATAGGGCATCCCTAATAAAACTAAGGGCCTTTACAGGGCTTTCCTAGTGCTTTCCCTAGTAGGGATTTTCACAATGGGCCCAGACTTGGCCATTATCGGGATAAACTTGTAGGGGTTTCCACAATAGGCCCCGACTTGGCCATTACGGGGATAAACCTGTAGGGATTTCCACAAAAGGACCCGACTTGGCCATTATAGGGATAAACCTGTAGGGATTTCCACAATAGGCACAGACTTGGCCAGTATAGGGATAAACAAGTAGGGATCTCCACAATAGGCCCAGATCTGACTATTATAGCGATAAACCAGTATAAATAGCTTAGGCTACATGGTTGATGGTATTTCAATTATTCAAATCGATTATATACATCGATCGAATAATATTATCGAACGCAAATTGGGAAAAAGCGTAAGGGCATTAGCAAATAAAAAATCAACGATGAACACAAATATGCAGACAAACATCAGACAGTATTTATTTATCAAATTAAAGAAACCTTTTACATAGATAGAAACAATTACTCATGGTTTCACTCATACATGGAGTAATGCTAGCGCATAAGTGTGAACAGTCCCAACCGGTTTTCTTGACATTTTTATAGCAACTAATTTCAGCTCAATACTCATCATGGGGAAAATTATTTCTTCTGAAGACTTCGCTGATATTTCCCATTCATAAACTTTATCTGACTGTGTAGGATAAGTAAATAAATTGGTCTTTGTTTTCCAGATCTTTCCCTCAATGGAAATAGATTCTAGTGATTCAGTAGACCCATATATTTTTTTTATTTCTACTACACATCCATTCCTTACAATGGATTATTTTTTGTATTAATTTTGTCATGGCAGTTTGTCATAAAGGCGCACATGCATATACGCAATCACACTTCTACGCGCGCACACATACAGACACATGTACTCACGCCCACGCCTATGCACATGAACAATTACACAAAAACAAATACAGATATACCCTGACGCATTTAACATACACGTATATCCACTGATACGGATATTTTATGGCGCTGAAATGGTTATGATGAGGCGCCATTGAGGCAACTTATAAGGCCCCGGTCGTTGCGCCTTTAAGGGCCCTTGTTGACAAAGTGTCACCGGCCGCTAACGGCCCTCATGTGGCTTCGAGATTAGGGCCCGAATAAAGTTAGGGGAATATTATTGGGTCCCGATCACAGCCCCAACTCAATTTCCGCACGGAATGCTACCGAGTGCTTGTAACATCTAAGTCGCAGATATGGCATAAGACACGAATTGAATTCCTATAATTATTTGTTGTATCACATAAAGTATATCAATTAGTTAATATTATTGTGATAATTAGAGAGTTTTATCGAATAACATGCTATACATTTTTCAAACATAACATAAACCTTCCTCTCTTTCCACCTTACAAAGCTGCCGAAATCTTCACACGAAGCACGCATCCGGGTTGCATAAAGTTTTTTTTGTCGTGACAGTCCATAACACCTTTTTTTTTTAATGGAATTCAGGAATACATCGAAACTCCGAAGCTACGATGCTGTCGAATCGAAGTTTCCACGTGGAAAATAAGAGGTTATTTGCATCTATCGACTGCTGAGGCAGTTATAGGGCCAGCCTATTAATGGCCTTATCAGGGAAAGCCTTATTAAGGCCCTATCATGGAAAGCCTTAGTAAGGCTTTATCAGGGAAAGCCTTGGTAGGGACTTATCGGAGGAAGCCTTAGTAGAATCTTATCAGGGACGGCCTTAGTAGGGCTACTTTAGTATTGCCTAATTTCGGGCCTAAGTACTTCCGGCCCGATCGAGGCAGAATCAGGCTGTCCGTAATAAGTGTTACTCGGATCACATCCGAATCATGGCCTGATCCCGATCAGGCTAAACCCTATGAGATTTCGACGCGGTCACGACGGTATTGCAAAATTTGTATTTTTTGGATACGACTCGTCACAACCTCCCGCCAGATGCCGCAGCAACCGTCTGCTACTCACACTACAGCAAAGAGCAGAGTCCGAATAGGCGACAGTTGCTGCGAGTTCGTGTGTGATGCGTCTATATGTATGCACATTCACCGGTATCATCCGGTTTATCCAGTTCATGCGGTCTTGCCGCCAGTGGGAAAACTAGTACACCAGATTTTCAGGATTGTCGACAATGTTTTGAACTTCATTGGTACAATTTTGCTAGTTTTATGTAAGAAACTAACTCTGAACCCCAATTCCTCCGTTATTTTTCCATAAAGTCAGTTGAAACAACGCTCAAAATGTGTTTGTACGCCGTCGAGAGTCTAACAGTCTTGAAATGTGGATGAAATGTGATACTCATTATCCCTTTGCACTCGAGAGGGGACTCTCGCTCACCACTCACTATCCGAGCGAAAAAGGCCTCGAGTGCAAAGGGTTATTTCACAAGTATCGTTAAATCATAAGCGTAAGTGCACGCTGTAAGCAGAACAATTCTGTACGTGGTACAACGCTTGTAGCCACCTGGCGGATTGTTGGCAACATTTATTTAGGTAATGCCTTCTCGGCCAGAACATTGATATTTCCCAACATGGCGACAAGACGTCCAAAAACGATGAATGACCTGCTTTATTTTTTTGCCTCATTAAATAATTAGGAGGCTATTCGTTATGCTTAAATCATTAGTTATTGTAATCCCCGCATTTGTTATATGCATTCTTATCCTCATCGATTATCATTGATTAAGGCGTTACCCCCACTTGTAGCGCAAAAAAAGGCCTTTTTCATGAATTGTTTTAAAGAAAACTACAAAACTTTTTGAATCGATCAACATACCATCTTAAAGAACATATCTTGAAGAACTTTCAGTAATTTTTTTATTGAAAAATATTACATTGTTTAGTGGCAAGTGGCCGTCAATGAAATAATGTTTTTATATACACGGTTTGCGGTGACCAACATTGCGGCAAAGTGGATCATCTGAAAAAAAAGTGCGGATGGATTTAGTCAAATATAAGTATAAACTAGTCTTTAATCGAAGGATTTTAAAAAATGTTCATTTTTCACAAAATGGCGGACAGTCAAAGTTAATGGTTCGATTTTAACGAAAAAAAACGGTCGTTTTTTGGCTATAAAACGGCCATTTTTTTTCGAAAAAAAAAATCGAACGATTAAAGACTACATTTTTATGTATTAAATAAGCCTGCAAAATTTCAAGAAGATCGGTTCATTAGTGTTCGAGTAATCTTGGTCACCGACTTCAGAAATGCCATTTTGAGAAAAACGCGTTTAAAGTTTCAATTTCAGTTTACACGAAGAAAATATTTTTTTTTTGTAAACTTACATAGTCATCTATTCCGAGCCCATACAGAAGTATGGGCCCGGATACTTATACTTCAAAAAAATGCAATAAAAAAAAATCGATTTTTTCAAAATCGTAAGTGGGGGTAACCCCTTAAATTAATGCGTTTAATGGTTAATCGAATTACAGCAGATGTATTCGTTTCATCCTAATCAATTATAAATATCTTTGATGATGCGAAAAGCAAAGTAGCTTTACACAGTTCTTAGAGACAGACTCCACTTTCCATGACATGTCAATATTCTGACCGGATTGACATTACGTAAAGATGTAGTTGTTCGCAATGTATCCCGGCCAGAAGATTGTAATTTCCAAACATAGAGGGTAAGCCGTAAAAAACGATTTTGCGTTCTGCCGGGTTTGTTTCATGGGAGGGCCCGGTCAGGGAAATCAGACAAGGCAAGTCTGGCCAGGGCCCGATACAAAGTAGGGAATGCCCGGTAATATTTCCACATGGGTTTAGCCCACATTTGTCACTTTACTATTTCCAGTTCCTCGAAGACCTTCCGGAATGCCAGGGGAAAGGGTGGATGGAGAGAAAGCCTCGATTTACCAGATAGCAACCTAATATGTGGACCAAGTCCCTTATTTCTGCTTCCCTTCGTGAAGGGTCCAAAAGGAACCGTTTAAACGAGATGGCATCTGCCACCTTATTTGATTGTATTTACTCTCGTCGACATTGTTCGACACCTCCTCCGCTGCTCAATTCTCTTTTCTCTTTGCCCTCGAGTGTCTTTCCCTTCGACCTTCCCCATCTCATCATGTTCCTCCCTTATCACACGCCCTCTCCCTCCCTCCACTTCCTACCATCAGTCATCTCTTTCTTCCTGTGCTCTTCGAGCTCATCGTTACACGTTGTATTGTCTCTGCTTCACGAGGCGAAGAGGCTCACGGGGCAAACAGGATTGAACATCATCAACGAGAAAAAGCTCGTGTGGGTCGTGCTACGGTTGTTCATATTCAGGTAGCTTCGAAGTACACGAGGCCTTGAGGAACGCTCGAATTGCCGCTCCTATTTCCGCACCGACGGCATGTCCACATAACATTCCCACCGAATGGCACCAATGTACATGACTACGAATTACACTGCCAGGTCCCTAATGCATTTCTCGAGAGTACGTGTATCCGTTATAGCCTCGGGACATCCATATTCACACAAGGACCATTGGTGAACGGTCAGCTTGTCTGCCTCGTAAACAATGCTGGTTTGAAATTGCCACAATGAAATTGTGAACGAAGAAATTTATTTACTTATTTTTAGGGTTGCGCAGCCATGGGCAGCTTTCATCTTTTATTCATGTAGGCGGAAAGAATTTTATACGAATTTTTAACCTGTTTTTTTTTCATATTGTTACTATGTTATGAAGAGCGAAACTCTTAGGGGTAAATATTCGGAAGTGTCACTCCTGTCAGAATCGAGCTGATTTTTTTTTCACCCAAACAAACCCAAACAACCCCAAACACTCCATTGTGAAATTTAAACTGAATATTTTCGAAAATTTTCTTACCTAAGTCTCGATGTATATTAGTGGGTTTACTTTTGTGGTGCCCAGCACATTGTATTTGCATGTGTACATTTTACCGAAAGAAAAATGTTAATGCATTAAAAACATTATGCGCCATCAAAATATAACTCAATATAAGGTTTTATAATCATAAAGAATTGATATAAAAAAAAAATGTACAGCCTCTGTTTAGCGGGAGTGACACTTCCGAATATTTACCGTCTTGGGACACAGAATACGATGTACATGAAGTTTGCATCGTTGCTATCCAACGGTTTCATTTTTTTTTCGATTTTGTAATTTCCTATCTTTTTCTTGGTCAGTTCGGCTCTAGTTGCTAAAAAAATATGGTAAAATGAATAAAAAATATTTACGGCCACCGGGACCAACCAAACAAAATCGAAAAAAAAAATGAAACCGTTGGATAGCAACGATGCAAACTTCATGTACATCAGAATACGCGGTTCGTGAAAAAAATGCCATTTTGTAACATAATGAAATGCGAAATGTGGTTCGGTAAAAAATTTACGTTGTTTCGGTACCGAAATTTCGAAATGAATTGCACGAATTATAATAGAAATATTTTGTTGTAAAAATCGATTCATGCCCCCGACTCTCCCATGAACTGTGTCTTAATTGTTAATATTTCGCTAGGTTAATATGGGGGTAAGGTGACGGCACATGAATTTACTTACAAGTAATAGATCTAGTTGTCAGAACCACCTACACAAATTGAAATGCAGCAACGGCGACTCTTTGTGTAAATAATACCTACCTCATTGTATTTAAATATTTTTCAACAAAAAAAAACACTGAAACTTGGCAGGACTGTGTATCAATTGCAGACAGAAAAAGGAGTGTGGCTTTATAGAGGCTTCACAATTATTATTTTAATAAAGATCTTCTAACTATATTGGCGGAATAAAAATATCAATGTTAGATTCGAAACTTATGCATGACTTATAGACCGCAAATTTTCCAGCTACTTCATTCCGCAGTACACGGGAAAACAAAGATTACCCTATACCTATGACTCATATATATGTACATATATGTTACCGGCAATCTGTATAATGCGGTATTCTATAGAATATCTAGGCATTCTATAGAATGCATAAAAAATTCGGGCAATGTCTAAAATATCATTAATTCCATACTTTACCGAGGAATTCTATACAGTACCAAATCTACAGCCGGCAAAGTGTTTAATAGATGCGGTTGGCAAGAGGGCGCGCAGGTATAACCCAAACAATCTTAAACAAAATGTCACAACAGTTCAACATGCAAGAACAAATAAATGCCATTCTATTGAAACGATTTATTGAATTGGCGATTTTGAGCAAACAAAAGATGTTTTATTTGTGCATCATTTTATAATTTACCTGATCTCCTAATGATCTATATAATTCCTAGGTATTGCATACATTACCTAGGTACAGTATGTAATGGTTAACGATAGATAACATATTTTATACTTTGCCTTGACGAACCTGGCATTGTATAGAAGTAATATAACAGAACGAGGTATTCTATAGAATGCCTGCATTATACACATTACCGGTAACATATACAACAGAGTAAGAAATCTTATCTCTACACTGATCCTATTTTAACACTTAATGTTGATATTCTACGTAAGAACCCGGAAATATACAATTTTTAAATAAAGTCTAATTTCATTGAAAATTTTAAGTTTTATTAAACATTTTTACATTGAGTAACCTTCTTTCTCGTGATTTCCTCAAGTTATACTTGTCGAGACAGTCGCGAATCAATCTCCAATCGTAATCAATCGTCATGTGTGTGTATCCCATCATCCCTGTGATTCTCATGCCTTGGTGGAAGCGTTCTTCTTGCTCTTCACTGAAAGAGCCAAGATTTTCTGCGAATTTATCTTCATCCCCTTTTTCTATCCCGAAAGTAAGAAAAAATAACTTTTCACGAAATCGGTAAACGTTTTTCTAAATGTTTGAACAACATCCTCTCCGCATATATAAGAAAATATATTAGGGTAGTTCGAATAAGCTCGTCTTCGCTTTGCTACCGTCGACATATCACTGAATTAATTAATAACACCAAATAATAAGAAATAAAAAAATGTCCCGAATGGACTGCCGACACTCACTATGAAATTAAAATTCGTTTTAAAAACCCGTGTAGTAACTTGAAATATAGGTTGGTATAGGTCTCACCAGTAGTCACTTCACAAAAAATCATACGAATTCTGGCGGCGCCAAGAATTTTTTTTGTTGACTTGTGTAATGTGCATAGGGTTATCCCACGGTCGCATACTGTAACGGAATGTAGGTGAAACATGCAGCAAGCTCTGAAACATGTAAGAGTATGAGAGAGCCGTGGTGTAAGGGGTGTGTGTGTGTGTGTAAGTAGACAGCGAGAAGAGGTGCTGACGCGGTCCTTCATGTATACGTTAGTACGTAGCTTAAGCTCCCGAGCATCAAGCCCTCCCCCACACCGCGTGCCCCTCTCAACACCGATCGGTCGATGAAAACCTCCCGATGGGGTGG
>CALYCA010000263.1:0-27957 GCA_944452715.1 Ophion slaviceki | reverse complement strand
GGAGAGTTCGAGGCTCCGTTTTCGCGTCACGAGCGCTCTATCGAGGAATCGGTAACAGGAATAGCCGGAATGCAAAAGGACTCGAACGAGCTTTTCTCTCTTTTCTTTCTTCCGTACGATTTTATCCGTCGTCGTTGCTCGAGGAAAACTGTTTTTTTTTCGCGCCACTCGGTTAAAACTCTCAATTCCAATCACTCTCGTCGGCCGCTGGATTTCCATTGCCGTAAAACTCTGTGCGTACTCTTCCGTTCGACCTTTCACGACGTGGTATTTTAGTGATTTTTCGATCTTTGTTTCTTTCCAATCATTAGACATTTTATTTTGTTGGTTTGTGTTCTTTTTTTTATGGAATAACCGTACATGCGTATTTCGGATTACGCGATTTCTAAAGATCCGTCCCCCGTTTCCTCACAGATTTCCATCGCGACGCCCTTGCCCCCCCTACCGCTCTCGCCTTCACCCTCCCCGACCTCCCACCTGCTAAATCGCGCTTTTTTCTTTTTTTTGTTTGTTTCTGTTTTGCTTAAAAGTTATTAAGAGTTTGTTGTTGTTGTTTTTTTTTCTTTTTTGCTTCCTCTTCTTCTCGTATCTCATTTGTATGCGCAAATAACACTCACTGCAACTAGAGTTACGATACATCCTGATCTTCCACATCCTGCGTCAGCTCCTTCTGTTCGCCTTCACCTGCGAGCGTGACAAAAAAAAGGGGGTCAATGAACGAGCGACGAGTTTGGAGGGAAAAATGTAATTGTCGAGAGGATGATGGAGGATGTGAGATGGGAGGCAGTCGCGAGGATCCCCGATTGATTATTTTTCATTTCGTGGCTTTGGGTCTCGCGAAAATGGCGACGATCCAGAGGGCTTGCCAATCGTTTCGACGGAACAATCGAAACACCGAAGTATTTTGAGGTAGTCCTATCGCCAGGCTTCAATCCATGGGATTTTTGTAATTTTTTTTTTGATCTTCACTAAATATATTGATAATCGTCTCTGTAAAATTTCGGGGTCGTTTATCGACCTAATTACAGAGAAAAGAAATATTAAAATTGCGTATTTTTGTGAAGGAATTCCGAGACGACATACAAAAACCCAATTTCCGGTCGCTACAAAAGTGTATATAATAGTGGGAATCCGTCAGATTCTCAAAAATAATCAGATTTACATACTCGACAATTGTAGTAATCCAGTGCTCTTGGAAAAAATTACGCTCATTGACCTAATTTTTATGTAATATCAAGTTTAATTTGAACTTCCGGTATTGGATTTCTTACCACTTGCTACGATAAAGAGACGCGACAGCAAGACAACAGCTGACTGTAGTCCTAACCTCATCTCACTCATTCGAATTTCCACGCATATTTCATTTTCAACCGACATATTTCGCCGACACAAATATTCCACGCTTTTTACCATTCGTGGCCCGAATACAATGCTTTGTGTTTCCCGCACCTGACATTGTTTTGACAGATCGACGTTGAACAGCATGGAGGTTAAACTCGCCTGGTTGAGTAAAAAGAGACAGAGATAGAACCAATATTGCCAAATATCGAACCTAGAAATACTGCGCGAATCGTTGGAATAACTATTTTTTTCATTTTTCCAATTAAATGTGAACATTCATTAAACAGTTTACACATGGAAAGTTTTAGTTATTACAAATTTTTTTTTTGCATGTGTTAAAAATATAAATTGTACCTCAAGTATGATCAGTGTGACTAGTGTGAAGCGATAGAACTACCTTAAGCGGTTGAAGTTTGCATCGTTGGAACGCAACGAAAATCATTTTTTTATTTCGCGAGTTTCCTCTGGCAGATTTCACCAACGGAAATCTCGCAATAATTTTTTAGCTTTCTTATTTAGTCATCTACGAGAATCTGTGAAACATGATTTTGAATAATCATGAAAACCTGAAATTAAAATGAATTTTCGTTGCATTTCAACGATGCAAACTTCAACCCTGTGGTATTTTAGTTTTTAGAAAAGTCATGATAAGCGTCCGAGTGATCATCGTCACCGGAAACTATAACAAAAAAAAAAAAAAAAACAATGTGCACGACAAATTAAGCGAAAGAAATACATTTTCGTCGCGTCCCAACGAGACAAACTTCGATGATTTTGAAGTTTGCGTCGCTGTAACGTGACGAAAATG
The DNA here is from genome assembly GCA_944452715.1 of Ophion slaviceki. Lineage (NCBI taxonomy): Eukaryota > Metazoa > Arthropoda > Insecta > Hymenoptera > Ichneumonidae > Ophion > Ophion slaviceki. The sequence goes on along the minus strand of CALYCA010000263.1, from coordinate 25,808 downwards.
CTTTTTATCAATTGCCAATTTGTATTGCCAGTTCGAGACTGCGACAATCTATTAAGTGTTTTTGAAGATCTTTGATAACGATCTACAAGCTGAAATCTATCAACAATTAATTGTCGATTTGAGAAATGGAGAAATAAAAATGAACAAGTATTCTCGTTGCGTTCCAACGATACGAACTTTAAGGGGCTATACCAGTGTGACACTTTCAAAAAATCGATTTTTTGTTGCCTTTTTCGACAGTTTATACTTTCAAGAATATCCTGTAAACATTTCAAGGCCGTACCTCTATCATTTTATCTTGCAAAAATCGATAATTAAATCTTCAAACGCGTATTTCTCGAAATGAGATTTTTCAAATTTGCTAATATTGTAACTCAAAGAGCAATTATCCGATGGACTTGAAATTTGAACTGAGTACTCTTGCATATATTTACTCTACAATGACGTAGGATATTTTTGGTTGGATGAAAATTGACGATTTAGCATTGAAAAAAACGACCATTTTATAGGCAAGAAAACAGACTTATTTTCACAACCACGCCATTTTGTTAGATGTTGATATTTTTCGAATATCCTACGTCATTGTACAGGAAATACCTTCCAGTTTACCGACATTTTTTTCCTTTTTCGGTTTCAGCTACTCAATCGGCCGGAATCATGTCAGCAGTGGAGGAACTTTTTTTGCGGCTCCGAAGGCAGCGTATAAGTCGCTTGGATCTCAATAGTTTTCTATGAAAAAATTACGTAATATAGGTCAAATATATTCTTAATTTTCGGAAACATTTAATTGAGTACTTTTCTTCCAAAAAATTCCCGAAAATCACCCAAAATTCCAGCGTTCACACTGGTATAGCCCCTTAACAGAATAAATGGTAATTCATGGAATAAGTGACTTTTCCTAAAAATAAGCCTAACTAAATAAGTTATGGGGTTATGAGTTCGCAGAAACGTGTGATAAAATAGGGCATTTTTGAACATTTCGACGCCTATATTTGGTTTGTTTGGGTTTGTTTAAAAACATTTTTCGGAAAAGTCACTTATCTGAAGAATTACCGAATAAACTTTAACACCGCGATTTAAATCGTAAATTCCTCGTTTCGATATTTTCATCCTTTCTGTCCAGAGCAATTTATTATTCAAATCGTAGATTCTCTCTAGTTACTTTCGTTCTTCATTTCTAATCATTGAGAGTGACGGCATTTGGCTTTTCGGTTTGAGGATATTCGAATTCCGAAACTATTGATTATCGCAAGCCGCGCGTGTTTTAATCGTCCAAAGATGGCCGATTTCGTTGACACTAATTTCCCGAGGCAAACATTGTTGCGACGTTTTTTTTTTCGCCATCGATATGTCGATCGACGAGTGCCGAAGCGATCAGGTCGAGCGCTGCGTGTAAGTCCGTTGAAGGGGTTAGGCTATTGTGAAAATAACGAACACTAGTTCGTCGCTTGAGGCAACTACAATTGAAGAGGAAGGGTCGACGTTTGGTGCGGGAATCGCATATGAAGGTAAACTTGTCATTGCAACGATATAACTGCTAGTGAAACTTTAAGAGGTATGCATAACCTTGAAGTTAAAGAAACAGATCGATTTTCAATATTTTTGTTCGTCTCAGGTATTGGGATAAGGTCGATCTTTCGCACACAGATAGTACATAATCTCGACATGTCACCGTTTTTTTTTAATTGCAAAATATGTATAAACAACGTAATCATTGTTATTTAAGGCCTTAGGCCTCAGTAACGGGTATAAAATTATGTGCGAATTCAACAAGTTTTTTTTCGTATGAAAAAGTGATTCACTCATAAAATTAATTACTCATCTATTTAGTATGAATATTAAGCTGTTTGAATTTTTTTTATGTACAAAATGGCCGACTACTCGAAACAGCTTTTTTCCAATTGGCGTGACAAATAACTTCAACAATTTTCACTCGATTTACGTCAAATTTAAAAGTTACGTTCCTAGTTGCATTTCGCAGAGAAGTACGTACGGAATTTCTGATTAATCGAAAACTTTTCATTTCATGAGCAGTTTATGAGCAGTTATAACGAAATTTTTCACTGAAAATTCATTTCTTAAGTTCAAATATCTACAACTTTTGAATAAAACAATTTTTTTTAAATTCCGTACGTACTTCTCTCGGTATTCTAATGTAGATTGACGAGAATTTTTGTTTTTTGTTCTAGGTAAAAAATTGTGGATGCTAAATGTCACGCCGCGGAGCGCCTAAAAAAAGATAACAAAAGAAAATATTGGTAGTCGGCCATTTTGTGCATTGAAAAAAATTTATAAATATTTTCTAACAGCTTGATATTCATACTAAATAGATGTGCAATTAAGTTTATGAGTGAATCACTTTTTCATACGAAAAAAAATGTTAAATTCGCACATGATTGTATACCCGTTACTGTGGCCTAAGGCCTTAATCTCAGGGCTGTAGCCTCCGCACGGCCTGGTCGCCCACATGATTCCAGTCAGTGGATTTAAAGTCAAAATTGGAAAAATGTACTTTTAGTATAATGGTAAAGCTACAAACTCACCGGATACATTTCCGAAATTTTAAAAATTGCATAAATTGCACTGTTTTTAAAGAAAAAGTCTATTTTCGACGAAAAACAACGATTTTTCAACATTTATTATTAACAAACGGACGAACATTTGAAAAAATCAACGGGTCAGTCGATTGAATATGTTATAAAATATGTCCAATCCAAATTCGAAGTAAATCGGACGATTATATTTTGAGATATGACGTACGCCAAATTGCAAAACATACTTTCGAGATAAACGCAAAAGAAAACTTACTAAATCCACTTTTTCCGTATACAATTTTCGTATAAATGTTTAGGTCTGCTCAATATCCTCAGTGGTTCTTTATGGTTTCGGGCCCAGGCGATACGAATAGGACATTTATTTTGTTCGAGAATCGTTTTTTCCCGTTATAAACAATGTAATTGTTATAATGACGATTGTGACGAAAAAAGTGCATTTTGTAGAAAAAAATTTAAATAAAAGATGTTTCTTTTTTAATTGACGATAAAAAGTGTCTCGATTTTTTCGCGAGCTCCATTAGTAATGGAGATATGAGGAAGGAACATTTTTTTTAGAAAGACGGAAGATTGAGTGAAAGAGACGAAACGATAAGTGAGAGGCGATACGATTAATTTTCGTCGCTTATATCTCCATTACTAATAGAGCTAGTAAAAATATTAAACCCCTTTTATTTAAAATTTCTATCTCTGAAATGCACTCTTCCGTCCCAATTGTTGTTTGAAAAATTAAATCGTAAGAAAGTGAAAAATCACCATTATTTTTCGTACCTTCAATCTGCAATTCCTACACCGTATAACAATTAAACAGTAACGCAACGGGACGTTCTGACCTGTTGCACTAAAATCGTCATAACTCGGTCAATTTTTGGAATTTTTACAAAACCCTTGAACAAAATCGAAGTCAAGACTCTACGCAATAAGAAAATAAACCAAAAATTGATTTTTTGAAATTCCAAGCTCATGCATTCCCTTAAACGCGTTTTTATTCTCGAAAATATGTTTTTCAAAACGGTGTACGCGATTTCTCGACATCTAATCAACGGATTGACGTAACATTCGGTACACTTAGTCATTGCAATAGTAGTTTAGTCTTGACCAACGTTTTTCTCCTTGACATTTATTTTTTATTAGTTATTAACAATAATGTCAATTGTCCTCGAAAAATCGAAACAAAAAAATCAATTTTTTTTATTTGATGATTTGGACACGATATCAAAAAAAAATCTCGGTCAAGTCGTAGTTGCTTCAATCTATTTTAAGAAAAGATCGTTTTTTTTTTGTTTCAGATCAACTGGGTGGCCAAAATTGAGTACACCGTTGAGGCCCTCACGTTCAAAGGTCCTTCACGAGATTGTAGACAACATCTTTAGTCATTAATATTTCGTTGCGAAATTTGATTTAAAATTGTGTTGATGTACATACAAAGAAATGTCCAAACGATTCTTCAATCATCTTTCTTATTTCGTCGAAATTAATTTTATGGAATAATCCCGATTTTCGGATCGCCAAAGTAGCCTAACCCCTTAAGGAGGGAGATACCTTCAGGCGAGGATTTTTTTTGCTGATTTTCATGATTTTTTTTAAAGGAAAATTTATTAAAATTATTTTTCAAATTAATTTATATTTAATCTAGTACTTATAAATTAATCTTTAAAAATTGAGGTATGGCATGGTCTTCTAAACTGCATTTTCATAACTGGCGTGACGTGTACCTAAAAACTAATCGACCGATTCTGATGAACCTTGATATAAATCTTTCTAACCTCATTGTCTAAAACATGACCGTAAATGTTTTAAAAAATTAACCCTCAATGCGTGAACTTGGGTCGTTTTCGTCCTGCCCAAAATCATTTTCCTCGCAGGTTGCTTAATATTTGATGAAAAAAATATATTAAAAATAAGAAAGAAAAAAATCCTATTTTCCCTTGAGAAGAAAGGTCTAAAGATTGACCATGAATCTTTTCAGATTTTTTTTCATCGATAATTGTTGGTTTGGTAGTGCAAAAACGAAAACGACCCAGGTTCACGGAATTGGAGTGCCTCAAATACCTTCACGGATTGAGGGTTGAGAAAAAAGTATTTTTTTATTGCAAAAAATAGCCATTTTTTCGGTAAATTCAATCTATTTGTTTCAAAGCGTCTCATTTCATCGATTTTCAACATTTCTCACTTTTTCTTGGTTCATATTCTGCCTATGAGTGTTAACGAAAGAAAAATCGGCTGGGTTTTTTTTACCGCCGCAACCCGCTTATAAGAGCGTGCTAAACTTCCGCCATTTATAAATGTTAATTCAAGGCGGGATATACATTGACAACGATCCAAAAATCGATTGCTCTTTTTTCTTTAAACGATAGAGCTATATGTGTAGAATATTTTCCCAAAGTTTCAAAGCGAAATTCGAAAAACTTCAAACGTTACAGCCCGTCAACGCTGTGCCTCACCACTCGGATTCGGAGTGGGCGTGAACTTCAAACGCGTTTTTTTCTCAAAACTGCATTATCGAAATTGGCGTGCAGGATTACTCAAGAACTATTAAGATGATTGAGTTGAAATTTGGTAGAAATATTGATAATATTGGTACCTTCGACTTGACGAGAATTATTTTTGAAAAATTGAAAAAAAAAAACGACTTTTTTAATCCACATTTTATTGAAATGTTTCGTGAAATGTTGATTTTTTTTTGTAAATGCGTGCCATTTTCATAAATTTGCATTTTCTTCATTTTAATTACCGTCACATAGAAACTATACATGTTCTAACTGAGAAAATGTCGGAACTTTTGTGCAAATCAAAGTCTACGGGAACCCAGACTGCACGCATTTTGATGACGAATTAATTAAAAAAAAATGTTTTGTATACTTAAACATACTATTAAAGTATACCTAAAGTTTGATAATTGTAGAATAATTATTTCTTAGTTTAAAAAATTCCTCAATATTGCTTTTTTTTCCTGTCTAAATGTATATCCCACGTTAGAAACATTTGAATCCTTGTCACAGCCAAAAGTAGTAATGAAACATGCCCTAAATCTCAAGAACGGTGAAAAAATCTTTCGAAAAATGAAATCATGAAAATCAGCAATGTTTTCTCGCCTATAGGTATCTCCCCCCTGAACTCCTCACTTACGGGAATCATGTCTGTGTATACAGGCAATTTTCTGTCTCACAAACTAGATCAAACTAACCATTTTTTCAAAGCAGATTTTCGACGTACGCGTTAATATGGCAACAGGATATTTTTGGTATTCGAAATTATTCGAAGACAAAAATTCAAAGTCCCTTCTTGATGTGCCGAAATCCTCGAGCGCACGAGCAGATATCCGCGTCTCGTACGTAAAGCGTATCAAGAAAAAAAGCTTCACCTACGACTCATTCGCACAATAGTATTCGGTTGGAAAAAAAAACGCAACGACATTTAAGCTCACATGTGCTATGCTAGCTGTGCTCGATAACTTTTCTTCCCTCTTAAGGCAGTCCTCTAGTTTCTCGGGTCGAAAAAATCGATTTTTTTTTCATACATCACATCTACAACATGTGTAGAAAATGTGTGCCAAAGGATTTTTCGATATTCGAAGTGGTTCACAAGTTACGGCCCTGGAACGGAGCAGGTATACGGAGCAGGTATGCTTTCAAACGCGTTTTTCTCGAAACACCATTTTTCGAAACGGTGACCACGATCTTTCAGAAACTACTGCACCGATCTTGTTCAAATTTATACAGCATCTTTAATGTGTTATAAGCCAGCGATTGAACTAGGATTATCATGATTGCTTCGATAGTTTTTTTTTGTACGAGCAAAAAACTTAAGAAAAAATGAGTAAAAAATAGAATGTAATTTTCAAAAGTGTATAAAAAAGTCAATTTTTGTAATTTAGAATTCACTCTAGTTCAATCGCTAGTCTTAAATATGAAGATTAAAATGCCGTTTGGTTTTTTGATTTCAGATAAGCAGAACAGCCGCAATCTTGGTCACCGTCAAGCACCTCTTTTACTTGATGTCTTCCTGTCGGCCACTATAACGTTTATTCTATTATATATTTTGACTTCAAAAAATTTGTAAAGCTTATTTAAATGTTAATAAAGATTATGCAAAAACAATGAGATTGATTATTTCGATGCTTTGCCCGTAAAAAATTATTGAAAAAGCCGTAAAAAACAGCCGAGAAACTAGAGGACCGCGTTAAGCTACTCGACAAATTCACTCTCCACGCTCACACTTGAATAACTCGAGAACTAATTATTATTTTTTAAATCCGATTTAAGATTCTTCACACTGACATCTTGAAAAAGCTTTTTCGAAAAAGTCGATATAATTATTTCAACGCGATTTACACCTGTTTGAAAAAGTGCTTTTCCGTTAAAAATACAAACACATTTTTTAAAAAGCGGCAAATTGCCTTAAAATTATTGTATCGAGATTTTAAAAAAGCTTCTGCAAGCTCTAAAGGTCAGTATCGACAACCGCCAACCGCATTTAGCAAATATTGATGAGCCGTCGAGTTATTCGAGTTTGAACGCAGAGTCAATTTCCACGCACATCAGAGGGGAAAAAATGATCGCGATTATCTCCAAACGTTTTTTTTTTCAGTGTGTTGAAAATCAGTGTACACGATTCCTCAAAAACTATTTGACCGATCGAGCTCATATTTGGCACACGTTTTCATGATACTTATGTCCTAATCTAACAAGGAACATCCCTCAGGTGACACCCTTCGATTTTGTTGAAATTTGTATATGTCACAAAGCACCGAAAATTAAGCGATACGTATTTTTTTTATCGGCGGAAAAACGGGTTTAAGGGGTGAAACCACCCCTCGAAAAAAGACATCTCTAGAGGTAATATAGCAGTTTCACACACAAGGAGTCCACCGATTTTAATGAAACAAAAACGAGAATTCTTCTAATCCAAAGCAATGAACAATCCACTATAGTGACGTTGCAAAAAAAATTAAGGGGTGAACCACCCCTGTATTAAAGGGTGGTTTCACCCCTTAAAACCGTTTTTCCGCTGATAAAAAAATACGTATCGCTTTCTTTTCGGTGTTTCATAACATATCCAAATTTCAACAAAATCGAAGGGTGTCATCTTGTAAGATAAACTAAAAATGATCAAAATAAGCATGTTTTTGGGGGGCCGGGTTGAAATTCCGAACTTTGAATGCTCCGTCGGTTTAAAACTCCGAATTTTAAGATTCCGAAATTCAAGATGGGGCCGCATTGAAATTCCGAACTTTGAATGACCAGAACGCTCAAGACTCCGAAAGAAGACTGACCCGAAAGATCAAAACTCCGAAAGAATTGTACACGAAAGACCAAAACTCCGAAAATCTGAACACCGCAAAAATAATTCGGCTATGGAAGTTTTTAAAGTTTCAAAATTTTCAATAAATCGACGAAATATTTCAAGAAATTTTGTTTTTATTAAGTGATTTTGCGTCAATTTTTAAATTTGTCTAGACATTGTTGTACGTTCTACATCTAAAGTCAACTGTGTAGACTTTCGCTGGCATGATCTTGTCATGGGGGCCGGGTTGAAATTCCGAACTTTGAGTGCACCGATGGTTTAAAATTCCTAATTTTAATGTTCCGAAATGACAAGGTTCGTGAAGATCATGCCAGCGAAAGTCTGCACAGTTGACTATAAATGATGTAGAACGTATAACATTGTCTAAATTTAAAAATTGATGTAAAATGACTTCTTGATGAGAAAAAATTCTTGAAATAATTCGTCGATTTATTGAAAACTTTGAAACTTTAAAAACTTCCATAGCCGAATTATTTTGACGGTGTTAATTTTCGGAGTTTTGGTCTTTCGTGTAAAATTCTTTCGGAGTTTTGAGGTTTCGGAGTTTTGAGCATTTAAAGATCGGGATTTCGACACGGCTCCGTTTTTGGCTGGGTCAAAGTATGACATTTTTTCCGAAAAAATCGACGTTTTTGTTCCAAGGCCTCCCCTTAAGCCAATTAACATTATTTTTTCAATATTATTGCTTCACCAAGTGACCACATGTATATACTACAGGGTTGCGAAATTTGTAATGAAAAAGTAATGCATTATTCATCACTCTTTTAATGGGTAATGAAAAAATATTTCATTACCCATTACATTACATGCAGTAATGTAAAAAAAATCCGTTACTTATTACATTGGATTTTGTAATGTAAAAAACGTCCATTACTCATTACGTAATATTTTGTGTTGTAAAAAATTTCCATTACTCATTACATTACATTTTGTAATGTGAAACATTTTCATTGCAAAATGCAATGTAATGTGTAATGACAAAAAATTACAATACACATTATATTGTAATGGGTAATTGACATTTTTTACATTACGAAGTCCAATGTAATGGGTAATGGAATGTTTTTACGTTACAAAGTGTAATGTAATGAGTAATGGCATTTTTTACATTACATAATATAAGGTAGTGAGTATTGGAATTTGTTCACCTTACTAATGTAATGTAAAATATTTCCATTACTCATTACATTGGACTTTATAATGTAAAAAAATGTCAAAAAATTTAAAAAAAAATGTAAAAATTTTCCATTACCCATTACAATATAATGGGTAATGGAAATTGTTTACATTACAAAGTCCAATGTCATAGGATAATGGAATTTTTACATTACAAAATGTAATGTAATGAGTAATGGATTTTTTTTACATTACTGAATGTAATGTAATGTGTAATGACATTTTTTTTATTACAAAATGTAAAGTAATGAGTAATGAAAACGCTAATGCATAAAAAAACGTAATGCATTATTTGCAACCCTGATATACTGATCAATTTTTTTGCGCAGACTGTTTTAGATAATCCTACGAGGTGCTGGAGTGTACACCGCATTCGGCCACCCTTCCGGTCAGCTTCACGGCCACTGGTTATATCTCCGTCATTTTTCATTTTTTTAAGCAACAAAAATCGTTTTGAAAACCAGAATTATGTAATGAAAAGTACCTATGACCCTGAAAAGATATATAAATCCCTTACGCTCCAAAAAAATCGTGAAAATCGACTAAGATTTGGCGTCTCCTTAAGGGATACCACTCTAGAATTTTGGAAAAATAGTTTTTTTCGCTTAAAAAATACTTTGGGGTCATAAAAACAATATGCAATTGGTCCTGTAGCGATTTTTTTTAAGGCTCAATTATCGATTTTGCCGCAGCGCCTCGAACTTCTTGCAGGCGCCTCGTACAACTTTAAACGCGTTTTTCTCGAAACCACTTTTTTGCAAACTGGGAGGACGGATTACTCGACCACCTTTGCATGGATCGATTTGAACTTTTGATAGTAGCTTCACAATTACATTCTCTATGGGAGTACGTAGCCGTTTTGTGATTGAATGCAGACTTTTTTTTATAAACAATTTACTGCTTATTTTTTCGGCACAAAATCGATTTATTTCTTTCAAAGTGCGACATTTTTTTTTCAAAATTTGATTTAAAAAAATCCCTACGTAGTCCCATAGCTAATAATATATAGATTATAATTTTTTGGTTTTTTTTTCCAGGTCTTATGCTTTACGAGAAAACCGTCCTCCCGTGAAGCTATTTGTAAAAAAACACATTTTTCAAGATGGGCTCTGTCGCAGTCATTTTGTATGAAAATTATAACATTTTTTTTAATACTTCAATATGTGCTAAGTTAACCCTCTAAAAAGAAATTATATTCCTTTTTTCATACTCCCAAAATAAATTGTCAAAGTTAGGCCTTGTTTTCTGCCGCTAGAGTGGTGTTATTCCTTAAGGGGCTATACCAGTGTAACACTTTCAAAAAATCGATATTTTTTGCTTTTTTCGATAGTTTATACTTCCAAGAATATCCTGTATTATGTCAAGGCCGTATCTCTAACATTTTATCTTGCAAAAATCGATAGTGAAATCTTTAAACGCGTATTTTTTTCGAAATGAGATTTTTCAAATTTGCTGACATTTTAACTCAGAGCAATTATCCGATTGACTCGAAATTTGAAGTAAGTACTCTTGAATGTATTTACTCTACAATGACGTAGGATATTTTTGATTGGATGAAAATTGACGATTTGGCATTGAAAACAAACGACCATTTTATAGGCAAGAAAACAGACTTTTTTTTTTCATAACTACGCCATTTTGTTAGATTTTAATTTTGTCGAAAATCCTACGTCATTGTACAGAAAATACCTTCCAGTTTAACGACATTTTTCTCCTTCTTCATCAGAATCGTGTCAGCAGTGGAGGAACTTTTTTTTGGCGCCTCCGAAGGCGTCGCATAAGTCGCTTCGATCTCAATATTTTTCTATGAAAAAATTATGTAATATAGATCAAATATAGCCAAATATATTCTTATTTTTCCGAAACATTCAATCGAGTACTTTTCTTCCAAAAAATTCCCGAAAATCGCCCAAATATTCAGCGTTCACACTGGTATAGCCCCTTAACGGGAGATATACACCTAGATGGTCGAGGTCGAGGTTTTAGAAGCTATGAACATTCCGTCGACCGTAGAAGACCTACACTATGGTCCTAGTATCGATGATTCCAAGTAAGTTGACAAATTTAATTATTTATTCATTCCCAAATTTTCAAACGCGTTTTTCTCAAAACCACGTTTTTCAAATCGGGACCCAAAATTTCTCGAAAACCAATCAATCGATTGCCTTGAGGTTTTCTGTGGTTATTCTATACACCATTATCTAGTACTGATCATAGGATTTTTTTTTCCGTTACTTAGTTTTTCTTTTATAGGCAAAATATTAGGAGTACAACTTTGCAGTGACCGTTTTACTTAGAGAGCCATTGCGGCCGAAGTAGTGGCCCTAGCTCAATAAAAAAAAGTGGCATTTTAAACTAGAGGCTCTGCCAATGTAAACAATTTAAAAAAGCTAACGGATACGTGTATGCATTATAAAGTTACAGGCACTCAAACATGGCAACCTACGAACCGAATTCTCAGCATTTGCGGGAGGTTATGATTTACTTCTTCAACATCAAGAAATCTGCGGCTGAGGCCCACCGTTTGCTTGTAGATGCTTACGGGGAGGATTCTATTAGTGAGAAAACGTGTCGGCGGTGGTTTCAACGCTTCAAAAGTGGAGATTTTGAGGTCGAGAACAAGCATGGTGGCGGAAGGCAGAAAGTTTTTGAAGAAGGGCTGACAGCTGGGCGTTGTGTACTATGAGCTGCTCAAACCATCCGAAATCATCACAGGGGAACTCTACCGACGTCAGTTGATGCGCTTGAGTAAGGCACTCAATGAGAAACGGCCACAATTCAACGAAAGACATGACAAGGTGATACTGCAGCATGACAATGCCCGACCCCATGTTGCAAATGTCGTGAAAAAGTACTTGGAAACGCTGAAATGGGAGGTTTTATCCCACCCGCCGTACTCTCCAGACATTGCCCCTTCCGACTATCACTTGCTCCGGTCAATGGCACACGATTTGGCTGACCAGCACTTCGGTACTTACGAAGAAGTCAAAAATTGGGTCGATTCCTGGATTGCCTCCAAGGACCAAGACTTTTATCGACGCGGGATTCGAATGCTACCTGAAAGATGGGCCGAGGTCATAGCTAGCAACGGGCAGTATTTTGATTAAAAAATATGTAGCCACTTTTTTATAATAAAGCCTTAAACTTTTGAAAAAAAAAAAAAAAAACGGTCACTGGCAAGTTGTACTCCTTATAATAACTAATTTTTGGCCCTAAAATCACTATTTATGTTCAAACTCCCGCCATTTTGTCATAAATCGATATTTTCAAAATCGTCTATGACAAGTACTAGATTATAGTATCTAATTTAATAATCTTTTTGGTTTTTTTTTTTCAGATGATTTTTGAAGAAACGCCAGTGGGTACCGTATACGCAGATTTTTTTACGACGCTCCAAGGATCATACAATATCCTTGTATATATTTAATATTTTTAATAAAGAAAATGAAACATATTTTTGAATGTATATACTTTTAGATAATGAAAACCCCAATCCGAAATTTCAAATAGTTTTCCTTGAAAAAATTCACAAAAATGACCTTTTTTCCGGCTCCTAGGTGTATATCTCCCCTCAAGTTGGCAAGCTCAAAAGTGGCATTTTTTGAACATCCGCCGCTATAGTCCATAGCGTCGTATTTTCGGCACGGCCCGGTGAAGGATCGGGGCGAAAAAAAATGAATAGTGGAATTTGTCGGTACCGTTATCGACGCGCACGACGGGGAAAGAACGAGGTCACGGGCTTAAGGTTGAAGGACGTCGGTGTTAAGTGGCACAGTGTTCGAGGCTTGTGGAACCGGACTGTCGATTTCGTTTTCTGCACGAAGTAAGGAAAGGTGTATTGAGGATCCGTAGCGAGGATTGAGCGTGCTCGATTTGTACACAATTGTCAGGTGAGGCGAGAGAGTCAGGTGGGAAAAAGGATTGCTCGGAAGAACCGAAAGGATCGTTCGGAGAGAAGAATGTCGGATAATGTACCATCGCCCTGCATATCCGAGGTCCATAAGGTGAGGTTGTCCCTGAGGAGCTGCATGATGAGCGTCGAATCCTTGTAGCTCTCCTCGGACAGCGTGTCGAGTTCGGCGATCGCATCGTCGAATGCCGCTTTCGCCAAGCGACACGCCCGATCGGGGCTGTTCAATATCTCGTAATAAAACACCGAGAAGTTGAGAGCTAATCCTAGACGAATTGGATGAGTCGGCGGCAATTCTGTCATCGCAATGTCGCTCGCGTCTTTGTATGCTATGAGCGATTTCTCGGCTGCCTCCTTCCTGTCGGTGCCGATCGCGAATTCCGCCAGGTAACGGTGATAATCGCCCTTCCTACAATTCAACCAAACAGTAAGTGCAACGTTATACGGATCGAAGGTCCAGGCCACGCACGTATTTCGGCACTTTTATTTTTGCTCCCCAGTGGCCCGGGTTCCGGAAATGAGTTTTTTTTAAGACCTCAGGCCGCTCTAGAGGCCGAAAAAATAGCCTTTTTGGGGATTTTTTTTCACAAAAACTACAAATTAATCGAGATTATAAAAACGGGTGTTTATCATACATATCAGTGACTGTATGCAATAATTTTTTTGAAGCGATTAATTTCAAAATGGCGGCTGTGCAGTGTTTATCTCAAAACTGCATTTTTTAAGTTGGCCGGAAACATGACTCAGACAATTTTCAACCGATTCACTTGAAATGTTGAATATATCCTGAAAAATGCATTGTCTATGGAAGTACGTAGGATTTTTTTTATACTGCATAGTTCATTTGTTATTAACAATTATCTGACAATTTTTTAGGCCAATTTTTGGAAAGTGAAAAATTTCGTTAAGGGACTTTATCATTTTAGACGATAAAACAAAAAGGCTATTTGCATGAATTTTTTTGATAGGTTCATATTATATATATTGATATAAAAGTTGTTACACTTAATAAATACACTTTCGAAATACGTAAAAAGATTTTTTTATGTATTTATGTAACCCAAACAAACTTTAAACGCGTTTTTCTCGAAACAACGTTTTTCGACGGCTTGTTGATCAAATCTTCGAAACTACTGAACCGATCCTTATGAAATTTTAACGACATATTCTTTACAAATATAGCTATAACGCATATCTAGGATTTTTTAAATTTTGATATTTAGGGCCGCGTTGAAATACCGAACTTTGAATGCTCCGACGGTTTAAAATTCCGAATTTTAATGTTTCGAAATTCAAGATGGGGCCGGATTGAAATTCCGAATTTTGAATGCCAGAACGCTCATAACTCCGAAAGAATAGTACCCCGAAAGATCAGAACTCCGAAAATCTTAACACCGTCGAAATTATTCGGCTATGGAAGTTTCAAAAGTTTCAAAATTTTTCAATAAATCGACGAATTATTTCAAGAATTTTTTTTATTAAGTGACTTTGCGTCAATTTCGAAATTTGTCTAGACAATGTTATACGTTCTACATAATTTACAGTCAACTGTGCAGACTTTCGCTGGCATGATCTTGACATGAGGGCCGGGTTGAAATTCCGAACTTTGAATGCGCCGACGGTTTAAAATTCCTAATGTTAATGTTCCGAAATTACAAGGTTCGTCAAGATTATGCCAGCGAAAGTCTATACAGTTGACTGTAAATGATGTAGAACGTATAACATTCTCTAGACAAATTTCAAAACTGACGTAAAATCACTCAATAAAAAAAAATTCTTGAAATAATTCGTCGATTTATTGAAAACTTTGAAACTTTTAAACCTTCCATAGCCGAATTATTTTGACGGTGTTCAGATTTTCGGAGTTTTGGTCTTTCGTGGAAAATTCTTTCGGAGTTTTTAGCGTTTTGATCATTCAAAGTTCGGAATTTCTACCCGGTCCCGATATTTACTATTTTTTTTTGCCAAAAACGGTGAAAAAACACGTTTTTTTCTAACAATGTCCGCCATTTTATTTTTGCATATATAAAAAATCGTATGATATGCGTTATAGCCATTAACATCCTAAATCTAAAACCGTTTGATTTTTTCGTTTCGGATGATCCATTTCCGACATTTCATCAACAGCGCAGACCTACAATTTTTTAGGACATTTTTTTTAACTACCATTTTCATCTATAAATAGTGACTTACATAATAATTTTTTTTAAATGTATTTCGAAAATGTATTTATCAAGTGTAACAACTTTTATATCAATATCTATAATGTAAACCTTTCCGAAAAAATTCATGAAAATAGCCTATTTTTAGTTTCAAGTGAGAAGACCCCTTAAGGTATTAGGCTACTGTGAAAATGACGACCGTTCGTCGTTTGAGGCAAATTGAACGGAAAGGTCCAACGTACGGTGCAGGAATCGCAGATTGAATGATATTCAAGTTTGCATCGTTGGAACGCAACGAAAGTAATGTTTCTCTAATTGCCTATTTTCACGGTCTTGGAATTTGCATCGTTGGAATGCAACGAATTTTTTTTTTTCTTCGTTGCCACCCAATATTTGATAAATTTCGAGTGATACTCGCGTTCTAAAAGTCAATAATTTTTGGATTAGGGGAAATTGATCGTTGCAAATGATGAATTTCCGTTGCATTGCAACGATGCAAACTTCAAGATCGTCAATTTTCTTTGACGGAACAAAGCTACGGCGAACTTTTGTTTAATGATTCTTATTGCAGATTTATTGAAGAACTGATCTTTCGAATCAGAGATCTCAGAAAAACGTTTTAATATTTTCAGTAGCTTAAATATCCGGAAGAAAAATTGTCAGCGATTTTTGTTGAAAAACTCATTTCCGTTCATTTCCATTCATGGGTTGTAACCAGGGTTGCAAATAATGCATTACTTTTTGTAATGCATTAGCGTTTTCATTACTCATTACTCTACATTTTGTAATGTAAAAAAATTCCATTACTCATTACATTACATCTTGTAATGCAAACAATTGCCATTACTCATTAAAATGAATTTTGTAATGTAAGCATTTTTCTCTACTCATTACATTGGAATTTGTAATGTAAAAAATGTCCATTCCTCATTACATTACATTTTGTAATGTGAAATATTTTCACTACCCATTACAATGTAATGGGATTTTTTTTTACATTACAAAGTCCAATGTAATGGGTAATGGAATTTTTTACATTACAAAGTTCAATGTAATGAGTAATGGATTTTCTTTACATTACAAAATGTAATGTAATGAGCAATGGAGTTTTTTACATTACAAAATATAAGGAATAATTATAAGTAATGGAATTTTTTCACATTACTAATGCAATGCAATGTAAAAAAATCTCCATTACTCATGACAATGTAATGAGGATTATTATTCGTTTCCCATTAGGGGCAGCGGTTTTTGCACTGGGTCGATCTGACCCGATGGGAAATAAATAATAATCCATATTACCTTGCAATGAGCAATGGAGATTTTTTACATTACATTAGTAATGTGTAATTCCATTACTCACTACCTTATATTTTATAATGTAAAAAATTTCCATTATTCATTACATTACATTTTATAATGTAAAAAATTCCATTACCCATTATATTGCATTTTGTAATGCAAATGTTTCACATTACAAAATGTAATGTAATGAGTAATAGAATTTTTTTACAATAAAAAATATAATGCAATGCGTAATGAATTATTTTTTCATTACCCATTAAAAAAGGTAATGAAAATACCTTTAATGCAATGAATAATGCATTACTTTTTCATTACAATGTAATGTATAATACAATGGAATGCAATGTATAATTTTCATTACAAATTTCGCAACCCTGGTTGTAACATCGTGGATTTTTTTTCGTCGTTTCTAAGCCCGTCAACCCGGAACCGCAAATAAAATTTTGGATGTTTGCGTTTCCGAGCCTGAAGAAACCCAAACAAGAGAGGTGGTCAAAATTTAATTTACGTTTCCGGCTCGTTAATCTTGGAAACGATCGTCAAATAGTTTCGCCTTAAAGTGCGCACCGATCGAATTTAATAAACATCAGTTTTCTAAAATAAAACGGCTGAAATTTTGGCCTCCCGATATTTAGGCTATTCAAAGAGCTTGGAGCGGTCCAGTTGAGTCAACTGACGGTTTATAAATTCGTTTTCAATGATCCTCAAAAAAATGTATACGAGCTATAGATTCATTCTGTAGATGCGAATTTTTCATAAAATATATAATTAAAGGGCAAAATAATCCATTTTTATATTTTTATTGCCGTAAATAAGAAAAACTTTTGTGTTACTACCACCTTGAAAAAGTATAACTTTATCATGAAGTTGAAGTTTAAAAAATTAATATTTGTGAATTTCTTCAATTTCTTCTAGCACATTTTGCCCACAAAAACTCCTCAAGCATTTTTCAAGATATTTACTTAGCGATCTACAATATGAATCTACAAAAAATATCTATAATAATGAAAATAAAGAAAATAAAATGTAAAAAAAGCTTTCGTTGCGTTCCAACGATGCAAACTTCAACACCATACATTATCGACGATTATTGTGCGAAAAAACTGCGTCAGCGCATGTTTTATACAACTCAGAATGATATTGCAAGTCATTTATATTTAGGTCACGAGATTATTTATTATTACCATTGATTAATACTGCGTATTAAATTTTCAAAAAATCGATTGTTTTTTTTGCGTTATCCGATAGTATAGACGGTTATAAACATGGACCTGGCAACGCTGATTGATCGTAAGTAAACAATTTATATGCCAATTCCGCTCTCGAAACTTTGAACTTATTTTTCTCGAAATGTCGTTTTTCAAAACGGTTTGCACTCTCGAAGGGAGAGTTTTCAAGCTATCCGTCTCAAATTTTGACACAACATTGTTTATCTTGCTGTGGAAGCTTTTTTTAATCTTCATTTTTTTTAACGCAAGACTGTCGAAAAAAAAACAGGCTGAATTCGATACTTTTTTTTATCAGCGTGTGTGTGTGTGTGTGTGTGTGTGTGCGTGCGTGCGTGCGTGCGTGTGTGTGTGTGTGTGTGTGTGCGTGCGTGCGTGCGTGCGTGTGTGTGTGTGTGTGTGTGTGTACATACATATATAAAATCAGTATTTAAAAAAAACAGTATCTGTAAAAAAATAAAAACAGTATTTTTTTACAAATTTAAAAAATGTCAAAAAAATAAACGTTTAAAAATGTATTTTCTTTTCTTCACGAGACTATGATTTGACATTTAAAAAATCAGACTAATTAGCGTAACCGTCGAAAAAAAAATCGCGCAAATGAGCTTTTTTTCGACCCATTGTCACTGTTATGATCCCTTGGGGCCGAAACCTGAATTAGAAGGTCCGAAAAATTTTATTGCTCAAATCGATAGATAAACTATCCAAGAATATATTTACAAAGATACAGAGGCCAATTGTAAATATTTTCGTAGATACGAGGCCAAAATCAGAGAAGCGACTGATATTTCCTCCTATTGAAAACTTTGGAGCGCGTTTTCTTCAGTTTTCATTTTTACGATTTTTCCAAATTGGCAGGCGTGATAGCAAAAAAACTAAACGTTGAATCAAACCAAAGTTTATTTTCTTCGGTATGAAAATCCCTTCTAAGTGAATTAAAAAAGTCGTCGAAAAAGTTTTTTTTTAATAATTTTTATAACACGTTAAAGTGTTTTTGTAACACTTTTTTTTTCAAACCGAGAAAAGTTATAATTTCACGATTTTTTCAGATTTTTCTTAATTCACCCAGAAGAAAAATATATGACAATTGAAAATTTTATTGTTTTTTTTGTTTCAGTCAAGAATTACGAGCTGCATTTTTCCCGCCGAATAGACTGATAAATCTGCAGTTATTTATTGTTTTATAAACTGTTTTTTTATACATTTTAAATATAGATGAAAAGATACCCCAATGTTTACTGATCTCATTTGTTTTTTTTCCTTATAAAAAATTCCCGATAAAACGCTTTTTTGGATCTTCTAATTCAGGTTCCCGCCTTGAATCCGACGTATCAATCTCTTTTGCAGGCTTTAGATATTATTTACCCTAGAACAGAGTCCCTAGATTAAAGTACCTCTGGATAAAAGGAGAAAAGTTGAATAAAATAAAAACGCCGCGACTCTCACATTTTATAGTAGAAGACTTTGGATTCTCCGGTGGATGCGTGAGGGATCAGATGTTTGTCGAGTACGCCTAGTATATCGGCGCAAATGTCTCTGAGCTCTTTCTCGACCTGAGATCTGTAGTGGCGAATCATTTCGAGCTTGTCCTCGGCCCCCTTGCTCTCCTCCTTCTGTTCGATGCTGGATATTATTCTCCAGGAAGCCCTTCTCGCTCCGATCACATTCTTGTACGCCACCGAGAGCAAATTTCTCTCCTCGACTGTGAGCTCTATACCGAGCGAGGCGACCTTCTTCATCGCCTCGACCATCTCTGAAAAAAAGAAAGAATAAGAATATGAAACAGCGTCAACGCGACTTTTCGCTCGAAGAAAAACGTCGTATAAACAACAACAATAAAATAAGAATCTTCGTCACATCCGTGACGTTTGGGTCCTGCTCGGCGATTGGTGAATATTTTCTCTCTCTCGTGACCAAGATCCAATATTCGAATCGTGATCCAGTCACGTGGAATTAGACGCTAAAAAAGGCTATTTTCATTCTTTTAAAAAATAGGTTTATATTATAGATTTTGATATAAAAGTTGATACACTTAAGCCACAGTAACGGGTATAAAATCATGTGCGAATTTAACAATTTTTTTTCGTATGCAAAAGTGATTCTCTCGTAAAATTAACTACACATCCATTTAGTATGAATATCAAGCTGTTAGAAAAAATATTTTTTTTTTTTCGATGTACAAAATGGCCGACTACACGAAACTTCTCGAAACAGCTTTTTTCCAATTGGCGTGACAAATAACTTCAACAATTTTCACTCGATTTACTTCAAATTTTGAAGTTATGTTCCTAATTGCATTTCGCAGAGAACTACGTACGGAATTTCCGATTAATCGAAAACTTTTCATTTTATGAGCAGTTTATGAGCAGTCATAACGAAATTTTTCACTGAAAATTCCTTTCTTAAGTTCAAATACCTACAACTTTTGAATAAAACAATATTTTTTTAATTCCGTACGTACTTCTCTAGGTATTCTAATGTAGATTGACGAGAATTTTTGTTTTTTGTTCTAGGTAAAAAATTGTGGATGCTAAATGTCACGCCGCGGAGCGCCTAAAAAAAAGATAACAAAAGAAAATATTAGTAGTCGGCCATTTTGTACATCGAAAAAATATATATATATATTTTCTAACAGCTTGATATTCATACTATTTTTATTTTATTGGTTTTTTCCTTAGGTACACGCTTTCGCGTTTGTTACCTATTCTCTTCCCATTATTAGCTGTTTTTTCCTCTACTGTTTACTCCTTTTTCTCCATCTTTCTCCCTGTTCCCCCTTGCGGCCGCAGCCGACTTCCCCCTCTGTATTATATTCATCATGACATTTCTGTCATGGGTATAGGGAAACTGCGGAAAACCTATACCAATACAGCCGGTCATCGAGTTCGCCCCCCAGTCGTGGAACTAGTCTTATTTCGCCGCGAAATGCCGAAGAAAAACATTTCACGACGAAATGTACGCGACTGAGATTCGAACCCGGGACCTCCCGGTCCGCTGGTTTAGTGGCGAGCACGCTAACCACAAGACCATCGCACCGGTTCGATATTCATACTAAATAGATGTGTAATTAATTTTATGAGTAACTTTTTCATACGAAAAAAACATTGTTAAATTCGCACATGATTTTATGCTCGTTACTGTGGCCTAAGGCCTTAATAAATACACTTTCGGAATACATAAACAAAAAAAAAATATTTTTTTAAGTCACTATTTATAGACGAAAATGGTAGTTAAAAAAGTCCTAAACAAATTGTAGGTCTGCGCTGTTGATAAAATCTCGGAGATGGATCATCCGAAACAAAAAAATCAAAGGGTTTTAGATTCAGTATGTTAATTGCTATAGCGCATATCATACGATTTTTGATATATGAAAAAATAAAATGGCGGATATTTTTCGAAAAAAAAGTTTTTTTCACCATTTATGGCAAATAATAGTGAATACCAAAATTTAAAAAATGCTTGATTTGCGCTATAGCTATAGTTGTGGTTAAAGTTTCATAAGGATCGGTTCAGTAGGTTCGAAGATTAAAATTCGAAAAACGCGTTTAAAGTTTGAGTTACATAAATATATAAAAAACCATTTTTTTATGTATTTCAAAAGTGTATTTATTGAGTGTAACAACTTTTATATTAATATCTATAATATAAACCTATCAAAAAAAGTATGGTCTTGAAGTTTGCGTCGTTGGAACGCAACGAACGATCTTTTTTCCATTTTATTTTCTTTATTTTCATTATCACAGAAGATATGTTTTCATAGATTTATATTTTTCTGTAGGCAAAATCTGCCGAACGAAATTAAAGAAATTAAAAAATATTAATTTTCATTGCATTCCAATGATGCAAACTTCAACTTCATGAAAAGTAATTAAAATAGCCTTTTTTAGCGTCTAAAGTGAGAAGACCCCTTAATCCGACGATGCATCAAATTATCGTTGAAGAAAAAAAAATGTTTGCTCGTTTCGCAGTCTTTCTCTTTCATTCTCGCGTGACACGAGATCGAGGTATGTCCCCCCCCCCTGCCTGACGTAGAATTGACGGGCTACATTTACCTAGGTAAGTAAAAAAATTGCATAACTAAAAAATATTTTTATTGGATAGTATCGACACTTACGATGCTGAAGTTTGCATCGTTGGAATGCACGATTTTTTAAGATATTTCTTTATTTTCATTATTATTCGAAAGCTTTTTTTTTACAATTTAAGGTCGTCAATCTGTAATAAAAATTCGTAAAAACGTTCGAACGAGTTTCATTGCCTAAACCGGCGAAAAAGAAATTTTATCAATAAAAAATAATTAATTTTCGTTGCGTTTCAATGACTTTTAATAAAAAATGTTTCAATGACTTTGGTAGTCTGAATAATACAAACAAAAATTTGGGAATGCAAAGTTCAAGATCATCGATTTTTATGGTGTTGAAGTTTGCATCATAGAAATACAACGAAAATATATTTTTTCGTATTCCCAAATTTTTTTTTGAACATTTAGGCTACGTAGGTCATTGACATATTTTTGAGCCTTTGTATGAAAAATGTACAACCAAAAGCTGCAAAAATGATTCAAAATAATAATGAAAATAAAGGAATGAAAAAGGTAAGAAGAATTTTCGTTGAATTCCAACGATGGAAACTTCAAAATCTTCGACTTTTAGTTGAATTCCGTGAAAATTTTTATTCAAATTGTCCTAAAATTAAATGAGCTACAGCTTCTAACAGTCGACGTTCAAAATGACGTTGAAGTTTGCATCCTTAAAATGCAACGAGAATGATTTTTTTTTATTTCACAAATTTTTCCTTGGTAGATTTAACCTACGAAAAACGCGAATATTTTTTACCATTCTCATTTAGCCCTCTACGACAAAATCTGCGCACCATGATTTTGGGGATAATAATGAAAATGAGAATATAAAAAGAATTTTCGATGCATTCCAACGATGCAAACTTCAACCCCATTACTTCAAACTTCAAACGCGTTTTTCTCGAAATACCGTTTTTACAGTCGGTGGACACGATATCTCGAGAACCACTCGATGGATTGTTTCCAAATTTACAGGAGATACGATGAGAAACATATAAAGGTCCTTGACGATCTCACTTTTCAAAAATTCATCTTCATTTTTTAACAGTTACGTAAAAATGACGACTTTTTTCATAAATGTTGCATGCTCGAGTTTCAATTCGTCGCCGCGGTGTTAAAAATAATGATTTTAAAAATCGACGATCGTCAACGACTCGTATTTATTGTTAACTTGAATATCCCGTTTGGTTTTTAAATTTCGGATGGACCGTTTAAGCTGGGGAGCGTCCACCGCCAAACGTCGTGAAAAAAAATGTCATCATCTGCCGATTTGTCTTTTATTGGTGATTTTTCATTTCGTCATTTTTTTAACGTCCAAACTAATTCCTGATTTAGGTTGTGGATCCCTCAAAAGAAGGTTCAAAAATGTTTCAAAGATTTTTGTAGCTTTAATGTCGTGCGAAAAATTGGGCAGTACGAAAAAAGTGTAATTTCGTTCCATCTCAACGATGCAAACTTCAAAACCATTTTTTTCTGGCTCTCACGTTCTTTTTCCCAAACCGTTAACTAGAAACAAAAAATTTGGGGCTGAAGTTTGCATGGTTGGAATGCAACGAAAATTCTTCTCAATTTCTTATATTTCTCATTATCCGAAATCACATGTTGCGAATTTGTTTTAGATCGCAAAAATAACAATCCAAAAAATTGTTTGCGTGATTTTCGTAGTCCAAATCTGCCATAGGAAATTTGTAAAATAAAAAAAAATCATTTTCGTTGCATTCCAATGATTGAAAAAAAATCATTTTCGTTGCATTCCAATGATTGAAGTTTGCATCGTTGGAACGCAACGAAATATTTTTTATCTTCAGTTCCCAAATTTCCGTTGACGTATTTAAGCTACAAAAATCATGCGATCGTTTTTTAGGCTCCTCATTTAGCGATCTACAGTCTACAAAATATAATATTTGATGATAATGAAAATGAGGAATTGAGAAAAAAAATCGTTTCATTCCCGCAATGCAAACTTCAACGTCATCAAAAAAATTCGGCATTTGGCCATTTTTTTCGGGCCGCTGGATAGAAGTAACCCCTTAAGGGGCTATACCAATGTGACACTTTCAAAAAACCGATTTTTTTGCCTTTTTCGACAGTTTATACTTTCAAGAATATCATTATCATTTATATCATTTATATCAATATCATTTTATCTTGCAAAAATCGATAGTTAAATCTTTAAAAGAGTTTTTCTCGAAATGAGATTTTTCAAATTTGCTGACATTGTAACTCAAAGAGCAATTATCCGATTGTCTTGAAATTTGAACTGAGTACTCTTGAATACATTTACTCTACAATGACGTAGGATATTTTTGATTGGATGAAAATTGACGATTTGGCATTGAAAAAAACGACCATTTTATAGGCAAGAAAACAGACTTTTTTCATAACTACGCCATTTTGTTAGATTTTGATATTTTTCGAAAATCCTACGTCATTGTACAGGAAATACCTTCCAGTTTACCGACATTTTTTCCTTTTTCAGTTTCAGCTACTCAATCGGCCGGAATCATGTCAGCAGTGAAGGAACTTTTTTTTTTGGCGCCACCGAAGACAGCGCATAAGTCGCTTGGATCTCAATATTTTTATATGAAAAAAATATGTAATATAGGTCAAATATAGCCAAATATATTCTTAATTTTCCGAAACATTTGATTGAGTACTTTTCTTCCAAAAAATTCCCGAAAATCACCCAAATTTTCAGCGTTCACACTGGCATAGCCTGTTAATTTCATTACGAGTTCGTGCCCGATCGATAAATGTTCGGGATTGATGTGTTAACATGAACTTTATGTAATGAGGCTGTGAATTAGTACGAAGGCGGTATAGGGCCCACGGTTTGTACAGAAACAGCGGATGGCGGGTACAGATCAATACTTTCCTTCAGCTATGACCTCCCTTCTCTCGCCGCGCACCCCCCAGCCACGACGCCTCTTCGCCCCGCGGCCTCTGCGCCTCCTGCGAAACGGCACCCTCGGACGCGCTTCGTCTCTCTCGCTCTCTCTGTAGCGAATTCTCAAAATTTGCAAATCCTCTTGACGCTAATTTTCTTTTTTGCAACTCAAACGTCGCGAGGTTTTTCCTCGTTTTTTAAACATCCCCAATCAATATTCAGGCGCATTAACTCTCCCTCTTTCGCTCGCTGTTTCTTCTGCCTCGAGTGTTTAACAAACTGGTCGATGTAATCGGATAAACCCCAATGAATGGATATTTCGAACGGAGCTTGCTTTGAGTTAATTTTTTCGGTGAAAAATTGAGTCGCGGGTTTGTCAATTACAAGGGGCAATTTTGTAAACCTTCCCTTGACATTTGTGGTACGCGGGAAATAAATAATCGTATATTTTTTTGTAAAGATTCATGCCGTCGAAAAGCAACGGAAGTTGCTTTTTTACCGTTTTCTCCACTTTTTTTTACCGAAAATATTTTTCGATGTATGTTGGTTTCAGTTCTCTAAGAAAAATATTTGAAAAAAATTGCCGAAGCTTTGAATTGCCAAAAAAATTGAAATTTGAAAAAAAATGGAATTCGAAAGAAAAAAATTGGATTTCGAAAAAAAAAAATTGCACTTCGAAAAGAGAAAAATTGCCGAAGCTTTAATCGGCCAAAAGAAAATTGACATTAGAAAGAAAACTTACATTTCCACGATGCAAACTTCGGTATCGAAAAGTTCAATCGTTGGAATGCAATGAAAGTTCCATTTATTTTGTCAATTTCTTCGTTTTTATTATAATCTATAACTTTGTCTTTAGTAGATTAAGGTAGTGGATTTCTAATGATACGAAAAACTGTTTGGATGATTTTCGGGACTGAACCGGCGCAAAAAAGTGAGAAGAAAAACTTTCGTTGCATTCCAGCGAAGCAAATCTCGACATCATTGAATTCTGCAATTTCTCATTTTATTTCGTCTTTTTCTTACTAAAAAAAAACCAAGTGTTTTCATAATTTGTTTTGTGTAATTAATATTCCATTATTTTTCGTTGCGTACTCGCAAGCACGGTCTCGCGATCGGTCACATTTTTCCGAATGACGCATTGGAATTGCAATATATGCCGAGCTTTTGTACGCGAAGAAAGAACTCTCTTATCTCTCTCTTTCTCT
>CALYCA010000262.1:0-21378 GCA_944452715.1 Ophion slaviceki | reverse complement strand
TAAGACTTGGCGGTTCTCTTGATGATTCATTTTTTGGGTACGACCTGTGGTTATGACATTCTATATGAATTGGCAGTTGTAAAAAGGAGCTCAATGAATGGTCACAACAATGACTGCGAAATAATGGAAAACAGTGGGATTTTCATGCGTTTGGGGATAAAAAAGTTGTAAAAAAAAACAACATGTCAATTTCGAGGATTCTGCTTTATATATCAGGACGTTAAGTTCTCGCTGTTTTCCAAGAACTGCGTGCGTGTACTTTAAGATGGTAACGCGTCTATAAAGAAGTACTATAAGCAAGCTGGAAATTCGGTGTATGTCATTTCGCCGAAGTGTAAACAACGTGCTTTTCATAGTGTTGAAAATGTCAATTTCGTGCTAAAAAAAAGAGTATTTGCGGGGAATTCTACTGCACTTCTTTATTCAAACAAAAAGCTGCACCTGAAGCACACAGAATTCTTGTTGAGACTGAC
This sequence comes from Ophion slaviceki, assembly GCA_944452715.1. Classification (NCBI taxonomy): domain Eukaryota; kingdom Metazoa; phylum Arthropoda; class Insecta; order Hymenoptera; family Ichneumonidae; genus Ophion; species Ophion slaviceki. The sequence continues at coordinate 20,905 of CALYCA010000262.1, read as the reverse complement.
GGTGATCATGTTCTGTCGGAAACAACATGCAGAGATTGGTTTAGACGCTTCCAAAATAATGATTTTGATGTGTTGAATTTGAGGCATTCCGTCACGAAGACTCATGTCAGACGAAAGCTGAACTTGCAGAATCATTAGGAGTTGATCACATAACAGTTCAGAAACGTTTGGAAGCATAAGGAATGATTTTTAAAATAAAGCATTATTTTTACCGAAAAAAAACAGTGAGAACTTATTCAACATCCCAATATATCGACAGAGAGAAAGGAATTTTGAACGGGTTTTTGTTTTTGAACCTTTTACCATTTTCGTATTCAAAAATATTTATAAATAAGATAGATACTAACCATAGGAAACCAGTCGCCCATAAGATAAAAATAAAACTATGCATCGAAAAAGTTTTTTTTTTTTTTTTTCGTTTAAGCACTGCTTCCTGATATGTAAGAGAAGCATGTAAAATTTGGAGTTGATCGGTACAGTGATTTTGTAAATGTCGTGGTCGCCGATTTGGAAAAAGACAGGTGCCCACCAGTACCTATAAATGCCCATAACTCCTTCAATTTTTAATGAATTGACTTGAAATTTTCAGAGAATATTTTTGGTTCTATTTTAAGAATTCATCGAAAATCAAAATTCGATAATTTTCAAAAATATAGTAGGTGACTATATATATATATATAGGGTGCTTAAGAAAAGTGGAGGTGACCTTCACTGTGCATCAGCGCCTCCACCGAAATAAAAAAAAGTTGGTCGCATTTCATAATTACCGAGTTATTTGGGGTGGCAGAGATAAGAGAGACGCCCTGTATAAACAGGGTGGTAGGAAGGTTGATGCAAATCCTTAAGGGGGTAATAGGTCACGTCATTAGGAACATATCTAACCTGAGTTACCTTAGTCCAAAGTCTAAGGATTTCAAGTTATCATGGTAAATATGATTTTTGGAAAATTTCCCAACTCATCCACAAACACCATTCGACGAAGTGACCTATCACCCCCGTAAGGCTTTGCATCGACCTTCTTAACACCCTTTCGCACCCATATACATGTATGTGCGAAAGAGAGAGGAAGAGAGATTTATATAACTGTCAACGAATAATACATTATAGCCAATAATGCGCAAGCAATGTATCAAGTTGTCAACGAACAATATCGACGATATGTTGTGGCTATTACACATTTTACGAGGGATGTTAATATTTTATGGATAGCAGTGTGCCGGAAGCCCATAACCGCGCGACCAATATTCCATGCGAAATCGTTACGTGGTCACGAATTTTCGAGTCCCATCATTTTCGAGCCCTCATTCGATCCAGGAAATAGATTTACGTCTAAAAAAAACACAGCTGGATAAAAAGTTTAATAGCGATCGAATTTGGGCTGGACGATTTATGTTTATCGAACGATTTTGCAACGATAGATTTGAGTAAACAATTCAAAGTGGACCAAGAGTATTCAGAGTTGTGACGTTCCCATTTTTTATTGTTCCCTCAAATGAATCAGGCAATGTACTTCAGGAAGCACAGGAACGTCAAACCCCCGATTGGTCCCTTTCCGACCCAGAGAACCGCAACTTTTATTCACCGCAACCCCCCCGCGCCTCTGACACTTCACCCTCTCACGCTGTGGAAATATCTTAAAGTTATTTGCGTCAAATGTGATATTTCTACTTCAGAACGATCGTATCCATTTATTACTCATAATAATTTCCACGACGAAGTTGTGTGAAAGCATTACGGGAACTTTCGTCCCGTTCGCTCGAGGTAAAATTTATGAAAGCTCGAGAGAAGTAAAACATTTATCGCAACGTACAAATTACATTTTTTTTGTGACATCGAAGGGAACGAGATGCAGAAGTGTAGGGTAGGGGATGAAGCTTTCCGAGGGCAAATGAGAGTGCACCAAATATAGATTAAATTTTATGGAGAATTACGGGCTTTCCTCCTTTCCCTCGCTCTCTCCGAGAGTTGCGTTAAATTTAGAAACTATTTTCCATGCTCGAAAGAACCTAAAAAGGGACATTCACTTTATCGATGCTGGTCCTTGCTTTTATTGGGAAAAAAAAACATTGCTCGCGAAAGAACTTTACAGGAAACTTCATAGCTTGACTTTGGTAAAATGGACATCGTAAGTATTAGGGGGGGGGGTAAAGTTAATTCGGCGAAAAAAAGGCATGTTTTTAAGATTTTTTTGGCGTAACGAATAGTGTTCGTTTATTGAAAAATTTACATATAATAAAGTAACATTTGAACAACATTCTCCTAAATTTGCATTGCAAAATATTCAAAATTGAGCGAGTGAAAATTAAACCCCAGAGGCGCCTCGAAAAAAAGTTGGTTGGCGGTGTGCACCATAACTCGCAACAGAATCATCTGAAACAAAAAAATCAAAATGCATTTGTTAAAGGAGATGTTTCTCGAGGTAATGACGGGAGGATTTTTTTTTTCGATTTTTCGTAGCACTTGTGAGCCAAAAACCCGATTTTCGCTAAAAAAAATCGGCTAATTTGTTGTTGAAAAATTAGTAATTATTTAAAAAAACAAAAAAGCTCTCGACAATACCTGGTGAATTATGTGAAGAAGTACTGTGCAAAATTTCAAAGTGATTGGTCCAGTAGATTTTGAGTTATCGGGCACACGGACTTCAAATATGACAAGTCTCAGAAAAACGGTTTGAAAAACGCAGAAGAGTTTGGTCGCTTAGCGCTCATTGCACATAAGTTTGAGAACACTTCTCGATTGCATAAAAATCTGAGAAAATTCATGCATATTAAAGGTACTCAAAAGATTAATTTTGCATAATAATAATTCCAAAATGTTATTAACATAATGATGAAAAAAAAAAATTAGTCAACAAATTTCCCCGCAACCCAATTTTTTTTCGTGATTCGTTCATTTTTCTGAATACGTATGAATTTTTTCAGATTTTTCAATTATCTTTGAATTTTTTGAAATTCAAAATAAAACTCGATAATTTTCTTATACTCACTCAAAGTCGTCGATGCCAGGTTCGTAGAGCAAAAGGCTTCCACCAAGATGATCGAGAGCATCTTATTGCGTTTGTCTACTATGTATACTAGTGTGTACACTAATGTGTATACTAATGTGTATACTAATATACACCGGAACAGGCCCGTTTATCAAGAAATTTATTCGGGGTCGAAAAATGCAATAGGGCGCCGCGCAGCTGCCGCCCAGGTATAAAACCCGGCATGGAGCAATAGACGCTCAAATACTCATAACTTCGTCAATTTTACTCCGATCGACTTGAAATTTTAACACAATATTCTTGATATATTATGCATTCATTTAAAAAAATTAAAAAAAAAATTTAAAAAAAATTTACATACTTTACCCCGCCCTTAACACTCATACGCAGAATATGAACCAAGAAAAAGTGAGAAATGTTAAAAATCGATGAACTGGTATGCTTACAAACAAAAAAAACTGAATATTCCACCAAAAATAGCTACATTTTGCAATAAAAAAATACTTTTTCACTTAAAATTTGCAAAAAAAACATCTAGAGTCGTGTTTCAGACAATTACGTACACAATAATAACGTGAAAAGATCCTTAAAAAAAAGTCCCCGCCCGATAAGGAACTTCGACAATCGTCAAAAAATGCCTGCATACGAACCGACGGATAAGAAGAAAAAAGGAAACTGGAACATCGGATATACGCGGTCGCGCACATCCGGACCATTTTATCTGAGACAGCCGGAGGTTTATACACGGCGAACAATGTACGGCAGGCAACGATTTCACGATATTGGCAATTGTACGTACTTGGAATATCCCGAGGGCCGTTATATAGCACACGTGTACGTTACGACGGTATAATGCGCGAATTATTGTAACTCACAGGTAGCCAGCGAGGGTGGGCGAAGCTGCACGGATGAAAGTGCCGGTAGACAAGCGAGCCCTTGCGGTACGTTCGTGTATACACAAAATCGGACAAACGTCATTGCGAAGTGTGCGTGCACGAATGGCGCTTTCCTCCTTATCCCGGAATAACGTCTCGTTTCTACCCGGATACCGAGAGGAATCGAGAGAAATTCCCCGCGATAAGGGACACCGCGGAGAATATTCGAGAAATATGACTGTCCCATTTTATACATTCCAGCCCTACGTGAGAACACACTCGCGAGAGAATTTCTACGATCGCGATTATTCCATAACCTATCGCGAGCTGGAAAATTGCAAAGTTTCGTGTCACCTCGCACTCGAGCGAGAATCGTGAAATGAATAATTGGCAAGACCACGCGATTTCCAATAGCGGCTATATTTAAATGAGTGTAATTACAGAGGCTGGTCCACCTCGCATTTTTTCCCCTCGTCCTTTTTATCCTCATTTTACATTTCGCAGCTTTCCTTTCAATTTTCATTTTCAATACTACCCTTATCGAAGAAACCTCCAGCTGCACTCCTCGATATGGAAATACTCGGTTTTTACCCCTTTTTGTCCCCTTAATTGAACAAGTAAAAATGTAAAATCGTGGGGAATATTTTTACGCGCATGAATATTTTTGTACACGATTTTACGGAGGTCGGACGTTTCGAATTCGTTTGGAATAATTGAACGAACATGGCGAGCTGATTAAGGGGTGGGCCCCCGTCGGGGAAATATTTCAACGGATGAGGTTAATTTTAAACACGAAATATCGAAGTTCTTACAGTGCTGTTTGATTTTTTAATGAATATTCGTGGGGAAACGACGTTGTCAAAGGTGAATTTTAAATTGAGCAAAAAATCGAGGTTAAGACACGAGGGTAAAGCTGATAGAATAGGTATTTCGTTATTTTAGTTCATGCAAATGTTGATATTTGAAGTAAAATATAACATTTACGTTCAATTTGATTTAATTCGGATCTATGTGAGTCAATTCATTTTTTGCGTTGATCCACACTGTACTGCGATTCTATTTGTTTCGAATGTATTTTTTTTTATTTTCTTCGAGAATTCCTTGACGCAGACGACTTAATCAATACGTATTTGCTCGAAATACATCGTTGATTTGAAGGTGTAAGAGATATATCTGAATAAAAAATGTATTTATTTGCGTGCAGTAAATGTGTCGTAAAGACACCACCGTGACGGGCCGAAAGAAGGTCGTTTTTTACGATTTTTTTTGTCCACTGAATTATGTATTTGTGATTTGGAAAAAAGGTATATTATTAAACATACATTGAACTGATTTCGTGGAAATTTTTATTTAAAAAAAAACTAAAAATGAACAACGTTATTCAGGAAATGCAAAATTTCCAAAAATCGAAAGCAAGCAAGACTTGAAGAAAACGACGATGATGAGCAATCAGAAGGGATTTTGTACCGTGCAGGAATTGCCGATTGAGTTTAGGTAAGAGTTTTTCATAGTATAAACTTCAAACGCATTTTTCTCGAAACAACGTTTTCAAAATCTAGCTCCATCTTATCTGTAAAATTAATAAACCGATTCTCTTGAAATTTGAACGAATCATGTCTACATATTGTAGACATGATTCGCAACAAGATGACCCTCGATAGTTTAAAAATTTTGACTTTAATTCTTTTTTTCCGCGAAAAAACACGTTTTTTCCACTATTTTCGTTTTTCATCTGTCATTTTTTTATTTTTTGATAAAACTTGATATCCGAGGGTCATTTTGTAGCTGGTGTCATACTGAATCTAATGGACTTTGATTTTTGTTTCAGACAAGCCGTTGCCGAGTTGTGATGGAGCTACCTAGCTCACCTATTTTTGAGACGTTATGTTAAACTATAGTTTTTGTACTTGAAAATGAATAAAAGTGAATTGATTTTTTTAAAATGTATTTTAAGACTTTATTTATCAAGCCCAACAACTTTTATATTCACATCTTTTATAAAATCCTCAAAAAAAATCGCGAAAATAGCCTTTTTCGTGGCTCTAGAGTGAACTGGCCCCTTAATCTATATAAATGTAGTTCTCGTTGTACGTAGCCATTTTTCGAAGAACAAACTTCATAAAATGTGTTGAAAAAATTCTAGTTTTTTCAAAATGTTTAATTATATTCGGAGACATTAAAAATACTACATTAAAAAAAATCGGCTGCGTACAACGATAGCTACCGCAATTAAGGAAAATCTGGCTTTTTAAAGTGAAAATCGGACAATTGTAGCTAGAGTTACGATTCCGGCCAGGTTGAGAAAAGTCGTTTCAAGAAAATGCAATTGAAAGTTTTAGTATATATAAATCGTTGTTTCACTGAATCGTCCGTGAGTTGGTCAATTTTCAATATTTTTCTTTGATCATTTTTTCACTTATTCTTGGATATGTATACTTTGAGAAAATGCAAAAAAAAACTAGTTTTACCCGCCACAGTGGTTGACCGCCTTAAAGTCAAATAGATTGTTATTTCGAATGAATAAAAATTGTATTTGAATAGGGAGTATTTTCATTTGCAACCAGGAAATTTATCATATTTTCCCACATACAATACATATTTATCCGTGTTGTTAACCATCCAAACCTGTAACGATTATCAAAAATATTTTGTAATACCACCTTTTCGGTATACACGGGCGGATATTCCTCCTGCGTGGATATCACAAAATGTGTAATGCCCACGTGCTTCGCAATACATTTGACCAACCACGAGCGACAATGCGGAACATTTGTAGTGCCGTTGATACGTGCCGCGGATTCGGTTACACGCTCAGAGTACAAATAATTCACGCGAGATGCCTCGGGCCCTGCGCCACACTGCGGTCATAGAGAGTACTACTGCGTCTATCAATTTGCTAGTTAATTCAAATTAAAAAATTAATAGACCCATTTAACCTGTACTGCAAAATATTTTTTTAAATTCATTGGAAATGAATTTGAAAAAACGTACTTGTAACTATATTATACGTATTATATTGTAGTAAAACTATTATTTAACTATTAAACGCATTAGTACATATTTATTTACTATTTAATTACTATTAAATGTATCAGTACTATATTGAATTCATTCAATTCATTCAATCGGCTAAATATTTTTTTCGAATGAATACCAAATACTGAAATTATTAGTATCATTTCTATTTTTCATTTGTCAACGATGTTGATTGGATTTTTATTTAAATGAATAAATATATTCGAAATAAATCGCCGAAATAGTAAACCTAAATTTAAAAAACCATTGATTTTACGAAAATTTCGATTAATTCAAATAAAAATGGATCAACGAAACGCAGTTAGTTGATTTCAATAATTCGTTTTTATCGTTATATAAATATATATAATATTGCTGTCGCAAATAATTAATTGGACCGAGATTGCCATATGAAATTCGAAGAAATGCAAGAGAACTGTCCTTTTTTTCGATCACTCAACATTTTTACAGAGCATCTTTCAACGGCAAAATGAAACGGCCAGCTGACACCATAATTCCGAAAGTTTCGGAATTATATGCAGCTTTACTAGTCGATTTGTCAGATTCGCTCTTTACACACACACACACACACACAGGTACATGCACGTGAGCGCAAATACGGGCACACATATAAACTATTGGGTTACAGACAAACTTCACGTTTCATATGCGAATTAGCGTTAATTAGTGGCCCTAGATAAGGAGGAGCCGCGATCGCAGTTCTCAAATGCGTGACTCAGGCTGGTGCGCGATGCGAACTGCACCAAAGTCGCTAAGTTCGTTCGAGTTACGAGGTTTCGCAGACTGTTAAATTTTCGTTTCAGCCGAGCAGAGTGCGAGTATATAGTCCTCGGAAGGAAAGAGAGCCGCGAATAATTTGCCATTTTTGTCCTTACTGAATTCGGTGCCGAGAAATCCGAGCTGACTAACATATATATATATATATATATATATATATATATATATATATAAATAGGGCATTCCCCGCTAAATCGACTACTTTTATACCCGACCCCTTTTGATTTGGCTAAAATTTAAATATGTTATCGTTTCCTTCTAAAAACGCTTGTCTGATTTTTTTCAAACTTTTTTACATAATCGGAAATACGTAGTTTTTTTTCACATGCTCATAACTTTCTGAAAAATGAACCAAATAATATCTTTTTTTTTCTTCAAATTTGTGTTTTGAAATGTACATTATGGAAACAAAAATATTTGTAAAAAATCAAAGTCAACTTCGGTATACTTTATTTTAGATTTTTGGAAAAACACGACTTTTTCAAAGTTCGACCTTTTTGATTTTCGACTTTTTTCGTAAAAAAATATGATAAATTTAGCGTTTTTTTGCTGCAAGACCCATCGTGGCAAGATCATTGTTTCAATTTTTGTTTGCCAAATCGTAAAAATGTTCTTTTGGATTTTTTCAAAATTTATTTTTTTCCTATGATGACATAATTTTCCATGGTTGATTCTATGATATTCAATACATTGTATATAAGATTAACATATCAAAAAAGATTTCCGTTAATTGTTAATCATTTTTAATCATTTCAGCGGTCAATTAAAATACTACTACTGAAATTTCTCTGAAATCCAAACAGAACATTAATCTAAATGAAAAAGTACACTGTACTTTTTTAACCATAGAATATATTAATCAATATTATTGCATCATAGAATACAACTAAATTTTGAAAAAATCAAGAATATAAATTTTCAAATCAAATCCAAATTCCAAATCAAAAGGGGTCAGGTCTAAAAGTGCTCGATTTGTCGTGGACTGCCCCGTATATATATAAACATCGAAAATGTCGAATCAATAAACCAATCGTTACGGGGGTTGTTTTTTTATTTTCAAAGGTCGAAGAAAAAAATGCAAATAATTTTCGGGACACAGAACTACTTCGACAATTTCAGACAATACTTTGTAATAAATGTTAATGTGGGGAATAATGTTCATGCATAAATGTAATAATAATATAGAACTAGATTTAGTTACTAGCTTGTCATTTATTTTCCCTATTCAAAGCTTGTCTGTTTATTATTAAAAGTTGTCAATTTTTTCGCTGTCGAGAGCAATACTATTTTTTGCAATATTTTTTACATCGAACGGGAGAGCACCGGGTTTTTTTTTGCAAACTTGACAACCTCGTAAAATGAGGAACTCATTTTCGAAGACTTTTTTCCAAGCTCATTACACGCGGAGTCACGTGATTTCGAGGTTCTTGCTGAGCCAAATCGGGACACCCTTTATGATTCATATATATATAGATATGCATGAGAACTTTGATAGCAGTACGCTTTTCGTCGGTAGACGACGTATTTGGCCACGAAATAAGCGTCTTCGGGTCCTCGTCGACTTTACGTTGAATGAGGGGTCGTTAAGGTCTCGGATGAGTACAAAATTAAACGCGGGAGTTGCCTACCCGGTGTGCCAGACGGTTTCTAATTCACCCTCCAATTAATCCTTCTGCCCTGCAAGCGCTTTCTCGCTGCGTGGAATATAATATGGTACATTCGACTGACGGTACATGCACGCACATTAATAATGGCAAGTGTACTTAAATTTCGTATAACGATATATTCAAGGACTATATATGCGGACCTGATTGCCCAAGGGGATGCTCGTCAATCGACGCATTGTTAAATTAATTATTCTTCGCGCACGTTGAAAAAAATGTATACATGCACCAGGTGTCCAATTAAGGTAGAGCGAGCGCGCGGTCTTGATTTCTATGGGTTTTGTTCAAATTTTAACCAGACATTGTTCATATCATTATGCACGTTCGAGTGAAACTTCAGAACAGACGAGTATTCAGATTGGGAGATAATGGGTTTTTGAATTTCAACTTTCAACTCTGCAAGGTCTGCATTGACCGAAAGTCAGGTCACATATTCCGCCGTACCATTCTATTGTGTTTATAAATTTTGTGAAAAAATTATGTTTGGATAGCAAACGAGTTGGGGAAAGGGCGAAAAAAGTTTGGATTGCCTTTAGTATTCAGTGTTGCTAAAAACGTTCGGTAAAGACAGAATAATTATCCGTAAAAAATATTTGTCCCCTATAATAAGAAGACATATGGCACCACCGTAGAACAGTATTGGTCAATATTTCGAAAAAAAAATTATCGTGTTCCTAAAGTAAAAAACTTTTATCATAGAAATAAATATTTGCGTCAAAAATATCAATATTTTATGTTGTTTATGTTATCTTCATTCGCAAATAAAAGTGTTGGTTAATTCATAATTAATTCAAAACTTTGTTCGATTATAAATTACTTCCGAATAAAAATTTGTGTTGCAGTATTACTTTGACTCTTAGTAGTCACACTTAGCTAGAATCACGTTATAGTCATGCTGGGTCCATGGGACCCAGGCGTTTTTAAATTGTTATAAATAATGAAATAATGCATTGAGCAATATGAAAAAAAATTGCGAGGGATAATTTGAACCTTGTTTAATACAAAGATATTGCTTATAAATCAAAAATTAAATTTTTAATATGCAAAAAAAATTATGTAAGAAAAACGTGAAAAATGACTTTTTTTTACAAAAATTGCTGTAACCCTTGTAATTATTGACAAAAAATGGTTTTATAATCTGAAAACAATGTACTTTGAAATAGGCATAGTGGTTTCTGTGGACTTTTCAAAAAGTATATTTATTTCATCCAACGCAGGTGCGATTCAGAAGGAAAAAATGAAACGCTTAGGCATAAAAAAATGTATGTTTTATTGGAAAAAAAGTTGTACGGCATCAAAATAATTTGTCTGGGTCCCGTGGAAGTAGATGTACTATGGGGATTCTAAGCCACTTTTAGGGGGAGGGTAAAGTGGGGGAGGGTAAAGTGGGGGAGGGTAAAGTGGGGGAGGGTCAAGTGGGGGAGGGTCAGGTGGGGGAGGGTCAGGTGGGGGAGGGTCAAGTGGGGGAGGGTCAGGTGGGGGAGGGTCAGGTGGGGGGTCAAGGGGGGAGGGTTAAGGGGGAGGGTCAGGTGGGTGAGGGTTAAGGGGGGGGGTCAAAGGGGGGCGGGGTGTCGCCGGGCGCGTGTGACGTCACAGGGGGGCCTCGGTGGAGGGGGTACCCATGTGGTTCGAAGACTACTGGGAGAAGGAAGCCGCCGTCGGGGGGGGGGGGGGGTCCAGCGCGGGAAAGCCAAGTGCGGGGATACGGTGGAGGGGAGTCACCGGGCGCGTGTGACGTCACAGAGGGGGCCTCTTTAGGGGGCCATGTGGTCCGTGGAGCGTCTGGCGGGGAAGCCGCCGTCGATGAGTGTTGTGTGTGTGAAGGGCGGCCTTTCAAAGCCCAATATTTATGACATGCAGCTGGTTCCATTCCGAAAGACAATGTATATGGCATCCGCCTCGTCGCCAAGCTCGTCGACACTCGAAACAGGTCCTGACAGGTTTCTCGGGAAAAATCTTTAGGGATCAAAGGGACTGCGGATAGACCACTTGAGCGCAGCTCTTGAAAAGTCGCGCTCTCCATTCCAAAATATAACGTCAAGATGTTCGCATGTGCGAGTGTGTACGCAGTGCATCCAGCCAAGCACCCCCTGGACTTGACCAAAAACGAGCTCGAACAGGTTCCAAAGGTCTTGCTCCTAAAATATTGGGGTAAATATGTTGGCTTATTGTGGGATCGTTTGCCAGAACATCATCGAAAAGACAGTGAAGTGATATCATATCTTCCATGCTTGGAGCATTATAATACGCCGCAGATGAAAGATCACATCGATGGCCCTCCACCTCAACGTCGGGAGTGTACAAAATGCTGTGAAAATTCTCCACGTACGAGGTTCTTCGAACGTGTTTGAACCTGTTTTTCGGGAGTATGAAAAAAATGTCGGGGGCGGGGGATTCCCACGGTTCTTCGAACGTGTTCAAACCTGTTTTTCACGATTGGAAGGGGAGGGGGGATTTGAGTGGGAGGCTTACAAGGGAGCTTATAATTTCGTGGACCACGCTCAGACTGCACGATTCCACTGCACCATCGACATCTAAAAAGAACTTTGAAAGTGCGCGGAAAATGGATCTCTCGAGTATCAACAAAGTCGGCCGGATGGCAGAATTCCTCCCAACGAAGAAGCTGTCAGAACTCTCCGTTAAGTCGGAACGACTAATCTCCGACATAAGGGCCGTACAAACCAAATTTGGAAAACGCTACATCGCAGACATCGCGGATGAGTTCTCCGTCTTCTTACCAGCGCGACTTGTGAAGGCCTTCGACCAAGATCCAACAATGTTCGAGAGTATGCTGCAACTGGCGCGCAACGGTCAACTCTGCATGCAGTATATTGGTGGAAAATACAACAGTGTTGAGTTCCGTCGTCTCTGAACATGGTGGACGGGGAAAAAAAAATTCGTTGGAACACCATCGTCGAACGGCTAGCCGCATCATCGAGCGTATTCTGCAACTGGCGCACAAATGGATACATGCAGTTGCGGGGAATACAACAGCGTTCCATCGTGTCTGAGGCGAAAAAAAAGACTCAATTCGTTGGGACACCATCATCGAACTGTTAGCACCACAGTCGTCTTACCATCATTTTCGACGCTTAGTGTTGACTATGAAAAAAATGTATATGTTTGATCGAATTGTAAATGATGGATGATTTCACCGTAGAATAAAGAATACAAATCATATATATTTTCATCGAAATGTGTTTTATTCATTCAAAAGAATCCCTCACTTACGCTTCGTATACGCTCAACCAGCTTTTCACCGATTTTACATTCTCATGGGCGCAGTTCGTGTTGAAGGGATGATGGGGACACTTGGAGTTTATGATTTTCGGCAGCCTCTGCAGCGATGGACAGTCCAGAGTCTCAAAGTCGATGACGTTTGTCGCAGGATCTGTGAATCGTGATAGCCATGCGCATTTCTCAAATCCCTTAGCATAGATCGTAGCAGCTCTTTCCAAGATTCCTCGAATTGTCGTTCTAGCTGCCTCGTACGGTATGCCGCTGTGATCCCATCGTATTCCATGATAATTGCATTCCAGCCACTTGTTTGTCATTTAGTACTTGGCCGGTAAAGCGTCCCAGGCTAATGGTGCATCGAAGAAGAATGTCAGCGGTTCAGCGTTCTTCTCATGGAGTTTGACGATGGACATCTCCTTCAGGACAAATTCGTTGACGGGTCTCTTGAAGCCCTGCACATCGACGATAAGCTCCATGTTGACCGAAGTGGATGAGAATCATCGGCATGATTTTATACCACTCTTTTTAACTCCATCACTGATTGGATTGTACTCTTGGTGAGACGTTCCAGAGACTTCCGAAGACATTCATAAGACATTCAAGAGACGTTCGAAAACATTCATAAGGCGTTTGAAGACATGCATGAGGGGTTCAAAGAGTTTCAAAAGACATTCTACAACGTCATGAGACGTTTGAAAATGTTCGTGAGACCTTCAAGAGACTTTCGAAAACGTTTAAAGACTTTCATGAGAGGTTCGAAGACGTTCAAAATATCTGTGACGGTATTCATAATATGTTTGAAGACGTCGATGAGGGGATCTAAGACGTTTAAGAGACTTTCAAAGACATTCACGCGGGGGTTGGAAGATGTTCAAAAAACTTTCGAATTCGTTCAACAGACATTTGACGACATTCATAATACGTTTGAAGACATTCATGAGGGGTTCGAAGATGCTTAAGAGAGAGTTTCAAAGACATTCACGAGGGGTTTGTCCGAAGACATATATAAGACGTTTGAAGACATTCAAGAGACGTTCGAAAACATTCATAAGGCGTTTGAAGACATGCATGAGGGGTTCAAAGAGTTTCAAGAGACTTTCTACGATGTTCATGAGACGCTTGAAGATGTTCGTGAGACATTCAAGAGATCTTTAACAATATTCATAATACGTTTGAAGACATCGATGAGGGGTTCGAAGATGTTTTAGAGACTTTCAAAGACATTCACGAGGGGTTTGAAGACGTTCAAGAAACTTTCGAATCCGTTCAAGAGCCTTTTGACGACATTCATAATACGTTTGAAGACAATCTTGTGGGGTTCGAAGACGCTTGAGAGACTTTCAAAGGCATCCACGAGGGTTTCGAATACGTCCAAGAGACTTTCGAATACGTTCAAGAGACTTTCAGAGACATTCGCGAGAGGTGCGAAGACGTTCAGAGACTTTCGAAGACATTCAAGAGATCTTTGACAATATTCATAATACGTTTGAAGACATCGATGAGGGGTTCGACGACGTTTTGGAGACTTTGAAAGACATTCACGAGGGGCTTGAAGACGTTCAAGAGACATTCGACGACATTCACGATACGTTTGAAGACATTCGTAAGGGGTTCCAAGACGCTTGAGAGACTTTCAAAGACATTCATGAGGCGTTCGAAGACGTTCAAGAGAATTTCGATAGCATTCATAATACGGTTGAAGACATTCATAAGGGGTTCGAAGACACTTAAGAGAGACTTTCAAAGACATTCACGAGGGGTTCGAAGACGTTAAAAAGACTTTCGACGACACTCATAATACGTTTGAAGACGTTAAAGAGACTTTCGAATACGTTCAAGAGACTTTCAGAGACATTCGCGAGAGGTGCGAGACGTTCAGAGACTTTCGAAGACATTCAAGAGATCTTTGACAATATTCATAATACGTTTGAAGACATCGATGAGGGGTTCGAAGACGCTTGAGAGACTTTCAAAGGCATTCACGAGAGTTTCGAAGACGTTCAAGAGACTTTCGACGATTTTCATAATACGTTTGAAGACATTCATGAGGGGTTCGAAGACGCTTGAGAGACTTTCAAAGACATTCACGAGGGGTTTGAAGACGTTTAAAAGACTTTCGAATACGTTCGAGAGACTTTCAGAGACATTCGCGAGAGGTGCGAAGACATTCAGAGACTTCCGAAGACATTCACAAGACTTTCGAATACGTTCAAGAGACTTTCAGAGACATTCATGAGCGGTTCGATAACGCTTGAGAGACTTTCAAAAGCATTCACGAGGGTTTCGAAGACGTTCAAGAGACTTTCAGAGACATTCGGGAGAGGTGCGAAGACGTTCAGAGACTTTCGACGACATTCATGATACGTTTGAGTACATTCATGAGGGGTTCGAAAACGCTTAAGAGAGACTTTCAAAGACATTCAGGAGTGGTTTTAAGACGTTTAGAGGACTTCTGACGACTCTCATAATACGTTTGAAGACGTTCAAGAGACTTTCGAATGTGTTCAAGAGACTTTGAGAGACATTCATGAGGGGTTCGAAGACGCTTGAGAGACTTTCAAAGGCATTCACGAGGGTTTCGAATACGTTCAAGAGACTTTCAGAGACATTCGCGAGAGGTTCGAAGACGTTCAAGAGATCTGTGACGATATTCGGAATGTGTTTGAACACATCGATGAGGGGTTCGAATACGTGTAAGAGACTTTCAAAGACATTCACGAGGGGTTGGAAGATGTTCAAAAACTTTCGAATTCGTTCATAATACGTTTGAAGACATTCATGAGGGGTTCGAAGACGCTTAAGAGATTTTCAGAGACATTCGCGAGAGGTGCGAAGACATTCAGAGACTTCCGAAGACATTCACAAGACTTTCGAATACGTTCAAGAGACTTTCAGAGACATTCATGAGCGGTTCGATAACGCTTGAGAGACTTTCAAAAGCATTCACGAGGGTTTCGAAGACGTTCAAGAGACTTTCAGAGACATTCGGGAGAGGTGCGAAGACGTTCAGAGACTTTCGACGACATTCATGATACGTTTGAGTACATTCATGAGGGGTTCGAAAACGCTTAAGAGAGACTTTCAAAGACATTCAGGAGTGGTTTTAAGACGTTTAGAGGACTTCTGACGACTCTCATAATACGTTTGAAGACGTTCAAGAGACTTTCGAATGTGTTCAAGAGACTTTGAGAGACATTCATGAGGGGTTCGAAGACGCTTGAGAGACTTTCAAAGGCATTCACGAGGGTTTCGAATACGTTCAAGAGACTTTCAGAGACATTCGCGAGAGGTTCGAAGACGTTCAAGAGATCTGTGACGATATTCGGAATGTGTTTGAACACATCGATGAGGGGTTCGAATACGTGTAAGAGACTTTCAAAGACATTCACGAGGGGTTGGAAGATGTTCAAAAACTTTCGAATTCGTTCATAATACGTTTGAAGACATTCATGAGGGGTTCGAAGACGCTTAAGAGATTTTCAAAGACATTCACGAGAGGTGCGAAGACGTTCAGAGACCTTCGAAGACATTGAAGAGATCTTTGACAATATTCATAATACGTTCGAAGACATGGATGAGAGGTTCCACGATGTTAGAGAGACTTTCAAAGACATTCACGAAGAGTTTGAAGACGTTCAGAGACTTTCGAAGACATTCAAGAGATCTTTGACAATGATTATAATACGTTTGAAGACATCGATGAGGGGTTCGAAGACGTTTGAGATACTTTCAAAAGCATTCACGAGAGTTTCGAAGACGTTCAAGAGACTTTCGACGATTTTCATGATACGTTTAAAGACATTCAAGAGGGGTTCGAAGACGTTCAAGATACTTTCAACACCATTCATAATACGTTTGAAGACAATCATGAGGGGTTCAAAGACAAGTGTCTTTGAAGACTTGAGAGACTTTCAAAGACATTGACGAGGGGTTCGAAGACGTTTAAAAGACTTTCGACGACACTCATAATACGTTTGAAGGCATTCATGAGGGGTTCGACGATGTTTTAGAGACTTTCAAAGACATTCACGAGGGGTTTGAAGACGTTCAGAGACTTTCGAAGACATTCAAGAGATCTTTGACAATATTCATAATACGTTTGAAGACATCGATGTGGGGTTCGACGACGTTTTAGAGACGTTCAAAAGACTTTCGACGACATTCATATACGTTTGAAGACATTCATGAGGGGTTCGAAGAAGCTTAAGCGAGATTTTCAAAGACATTCACGAGGGGTTCGAAGACGTTCAAAAGACTTTCGACGACACTCATAATACGTTTGAAGACATTCATGAGGGGTTCGAAGACGCTTGAGAGACTTTCAAAGACATTCACGAGTGGTTCGAAGACCTTCAGAGACCTTCGAAGACATTCAAGAGATCTTTGACCATATTCATAATACGTTCGAACACATCGATGAGGGGTTCGACGATGTTTTAGAGACTTTCAAAGACATTCACGAGGGGTTTGAAAACGTTCAGAGACTTTCGAAGACATTCAAGAGATCTTTGGCAATACACATAATACGTTTGAAGACATTCATGAGGGGTTCGAAGACGCTTGGGAGACTTTCAAAAGCATTCGCGAGGGTTTCGAAGACGTTCGAGAGACTTTCGCATGCGTTCAAGAGACTTTCAGAGACATTCGCGCGAGGTGCGAAGACGTTCAGAGACTTTCGAAGACATTGAAGAGATCTTTGACAATGTTCATAATACGTTTGAAGACATTCATGAGGGGTTCGAAGACGCTCGAGAGACTTTCAAAGGCATTCACGAGGGTTTCGAAGACGTTCAAGTGACTTTCGAATACGTTCAAGAGACTTTCATAGACATTCGCGAGAGGTGCGAAGACACTCACAGACTTTCGAAGACATGCAAGAGATCTTTGAAAATATTCATAATACGTTTGAAGACATCGATGAGTGGTTCAACGATGTTTTAGAGACATTCGACGACATTCATAAAACGTTTGAAGACATTCATGCGCGTTTCGAAGACGCTTAACAGACTTTCAAAGACATTCGCGAGCGGTTTGAAGACGTTCACGAGACTTTTGACGACATTCATAATACGATATTCGACAACATCCATAAACTAAAGATATCCATGACGTTTGAGTTTCGCTGGAATTGTTTGGGTTTGTTTGGGATTTTCACAGTTTTGGTAAAATGTGTTTGGGTTTGTTTGGGATTTTCACAGTTTTGGTAAAATGTGTTTGGGTTTCACGAGGGTTTCGTGAAACCCAAACACATTTCCAGCGAAACTCAAACGTCATGGATATCTTTAGTTTATGGATGTTGTCGAATATCGTATTATGAATGTCGTCAAAAGTCTCGTGAACGTCTTCAAACCGCTCGCGAATGTCTTTGAAAGTCTGTTAAGCGTCTTCGAAACGCGCATGAATGTCTTCAAACGTTTTATGAATGTCGTCGAATGTCTCTAAAACATCGTTGAACCACTCATCGATGTCTTCAAACGTATTATGAATATTTTCAAAGATCTCTTGCATGTCTTCGAAAGTCTGTGAGTGTCTTCGCACCTCTCGCGAATGTCTATGAAAGTCTCTTGAACGTATTCGAAAGTCACTTGAACGTCTTCGAAACCCTCGTGAATGCCTTTGAAAGTCTCTCGAGCGTCTTCGAACCCCTCATGAATGTCTTCAAACGTATTATGAACATTGTCAAAGATCTCTTCAATGTCTTCGAAAGTCTCTGAACGTCTTCGCACCTCGCGCGAATGTCTCTGAAAGTCTCTTGAACGCATGCGAAAGTCTCTCGAACGTCTTCGAAACCCTCGCGAATGCTTTTGAAAGTCTCCCAAGCGTCTTCGAACCCCTCATGAATGTCTTCAAACGTATTATGTGTATTGCCAAAGATCTCTTGAATGTCTTCGAAAGTCTCTGAACGTTTTCAAACCCCTCGTGAATGTCTTTGAAAGTCTCTAAAACATCGTCGAACCCCTCATCGATGTGTTCGAACGTATTATGAATATGGTCAAAGATCTCTTGAATGTCTTCGAAGGTCTCTGAAGGTCTTCGAACCACTCGTGAATGTCTTTGAAAGTCTCTCAAGCGTCTTCGAACCCCTCATGAATGTCTTCAAACGTATTATGAGTGTCGTCGAAAGTCTTTTGAACGTCTTCGAACCCCTCGTGAATGTCTTTGAAAATCTCGCTTAAGCTTCTTCGAACCCCTCATGAATGTCTTCAAACGTATATGAATGTCGTCGAAAGTCTTTTGAACGTCTCTAAAACGTCGTCGAACCCCACATCGATGTCTTCAAACGTATTATGAATATTGTCAAAGATCTCTTGAATGTCTTCGAAAGTCTCTGAACGTCTTCAAACCCCTCGTGAATGTCTTTGAAAGTCTCTAAAACATCGTCGAACCCCTCATGAATGCCTTCAAACGTATTATGAGTGTCGTCGAAAGTCTTTTAAACGTCTTCGAACCCCTCGTCAATGTCTTTGAAAGTCTCTCAAGTCTTCAAAGACACTTGTCTTTGAACCCCTCATGATTGTCTTCAAACGTATTATGAATGGTGTTGAAAGTATCTTGAACGTCTTCGAACCCCTCTTGAATGTCTTTAAACGTATCATGAAAATCGTCGAAAGTCTCTTGAACGTCTTCGAAACTCTCGTGAATGCTTTTGAAAGTATCTCAAACGTCTTCGAACCCCTCATCGATGTCTTCAAACGTATTATAATCATTGTCAAAGATCTCTTGAATGTCTTCGAAAGTCTCTGAACGTCTTCAAACTCTTCGTGAATGTCTTTGAAAGTCTCTCTAACATCGTGGAACCTCTCATCCATGTCTTCGAACGTATTATGAATATTGTCAAAGATCTCTTCAATGTCTTCGAAGGTCTCTGAACGTCTTCGCACCTCTCGTGAATGTCTTTGAAAATCTCTTAAGCGTCTTCGAACCCCTCATGAATGTCTTCAAACGTATTATGAACGAATTCGAAAGTTTTTGAACATCTTCCAACCCCTCGTGAATGTCTTTGAAAGTCTCTAAAACATCTTCGAACCCCTCATCGATGTCTTCAAACGTATTATGAATATTGTTAAAGATCTCTTGAATGTCTCACGAACATCTTCAAGCGTCTCATGAACATCGTAGAAAGTCTCTTGAAACTCTTTGAACCCCTCATGCATGTCTTCAAACGCCTTATGAATGTTTTCGAACGTCTCTTGAATGTCTTCAAACGTCTTATATATGTCTTCGGACAAACCCCTCGTGAATGTCTTTGAAACTCTCTCTTAAGCATCTTCGAACCCCTCATGAATGTCTTCAAACGTATTATGAATGTCGTCAAATGTCTGTTGAACGAATTCGAAAGTTTTTTGAACATCTTCCAACCCCCGCGTGAATGTCTTTGCAAGTCTCTTAAACGTCTTAGATCCCCTCATCGACGTCTTCAAACATATTATGAATACCGTCACAGATATTTTGAACGTCTTCGAACCTCTCATGAAAGTCTTTAAACGTTTTCGAAAGTCTCTTGAAGGTCTCACGAACATTTTCAAACGTCTCATGACGTTGTAGAATGTCTTTTGAAACTCTTTGAACCCCTCATGCATGTCTTCAAACGCCTTATGAATGTTTTCGAACGTCTCTTGAATGTCTTATGAATGTCTTCGGAAGTCTCTGGAACGTCTCACCAAGAGTACAATCCAATCAGTGATGGAGTTAAAAAGAGTGGTATAAAATCATGCCGATGATTCTCATCCACTTCGGTCAACATGGAGCTTATCGTCGATGTGCAGGGCTTCAAGAGACCCGTCAACGAATTTGTCCTGAAGGAGATGTCCATCGTCAAACTCCATGAGAAGAACGCTGAACCGCTGACATTCTTCTTCGATGCACCATTAGCCTGGGACGCTTTACCGGCCAAGTACTAAATGACAAACAAGTGGCTGGAATGCAATTATCATGGAATACGATGGGATCACAGCGGCATACCGTACGAGGCAGCTAGAACGACAGTTCGAGGAATCTTGGAAAGAGCTGCTACGATCTATGCTAAGGGATTTGAGAAATGCGCATGGCTATCACGATTCACAGATCCTGCGACAAACGTCATCGACTTTGAGACTCTGGACTGTCCATCGCTGCAGAGGCTGCCGAAAATCATAAACTCCAAGTGTCCCCATCATCCCTTCAACACGAAACTGCGCCCATGAGAATGTAAAATCGGTGAAAAGCTGGTTGAGCGTATACGAAGCGTAAGTGAGGGATTCTTTTGAATGAATAAAACACATTTCGATGAAAATATATATGATTTGTATTCTTTATTCTACGGTGAAATCATCCATCATTTACAATTCGAT
>CALYCA010000261.1:0-29300 GCA_944452715.1 Ophion slaviceki | reverse complement strand
AGTCCTAGTTATGCTTTACGTCGTGAACTTGTTCGCTTTTATTATTATCGGTAATAATAATACGAAGTGAGTTTGTTCGAGTCAATAAGCTGAATAAATTTTATTTTTCCATTTATTTTATTATTATTTTTTGTTCAATTATTTTAATTAAATTGAATTAAAATAAAACTTATTGCGAATATGCATGCGGCAATTTTATTCGTTATTTTGCCTCCCCGTAGAGGAAGTAGGAATAATTTTTTTTTTTCGCAATTACATCGGACGTACGTAAAAAATCGAAAATGGCAGTTGTCAAAAAAGTCCGAACGTACACGACTATTCTTGCGCATGCTCCAATTGGGGGAAATTCGGAGATATCGGGATGCATTTTTTTAGCGAAGAGCTCCACCGAAAGCCATTTGTGATAAAATGTATCGAAAATCGCTCAAGAGCTTTGGATGGTACGGAATTTTCAACGTTATTTGTTACCCCATTTTATTTGAACATTTTTCGTGGCGTTTTTTGCATCGTTGGGGCAGCATTGCGAATGCAGGCTCTCGAGAGGCGTGTATATGACAAGTATTCAGAAGTCCGGACAATAAAGTTCCATCGAGAGGTGAAGCGAACAAAGTTTCGCCTCGGTGGTTGTTCTCCCGTGTCTCCCTTGCGCGCGACTGTAGGTATCGTATATCGAAAGAAAGGGCCCAACGAGGACGTTTTCGAGTCGCGAATCAACGTGACTTGAGACTCTCTTCGCGAGCGGAGCTATCGGGCGTAGAAAAAGTTCTCCGTGGGGAATCTCGATTCTCGAATGCGAAGCACGCGTCTCGGGGCTTCTTCCGTTCTTCCTTCGTGTCGTACGACTGACGAGACTGCGACGACGCGGTAACGACGGCAGCAAGACGAAAACAGCGAACGCGAGGGGGACACCCTCCCTCCCACGTCGCGTCGCGAGACCGACAATCTTTCGCACGTATATCGCCAAGTGATAACAACAATAATCGCCGTTTGCGCCACGTAGGAAAAAATTCCAAATGCCACGTTTCGATGGCTTTTCACGGTGAACATTTGTTTCGAAGCAATCGAGCTTTGGAGTCAAAAACGTAGAATTATTGCATTTTCGATAAAAAAAAAATTGAGAAACGAATATTTTGGTCGGTTCCTCTGGAATTCTCAAAGCTCCGAAGCAAAATTAAGGTGGCTTCGCATTTGATGCTGCGAATGAATTGATGATGCGAATGATTGGATAATGCGAATGATTTAATGATGATTTGAAGATGCGAATGATTTGATTATGCGAAGGTTTTGACGATGCGAATGATTTGATTATGCGAAGGTTTTGACGATGCGAATGGTTTAATGATGATTCGATGATGGTTTGTAGATGCGAATGATTTAATGATGCGAATGATTTGATAATGCGAATGATTTAATGATGCGAATGTTTTGATGATGCGAATGATTTGATGATGTGAATGATTTTATGATGATTTGATGATAATTTGATGACGCGAATGATTTGATGATGATTTGATGATGCGAAGGCTTTGATGATGACTTGATGATGCGAATGATTTAATGATGATTTGATGATGCGAATGATTTAATGATGATTTGACGATGCAAATGATTTGATAATGATTTGATTATGAGAATGATTTGATGATGCGAATGATTTAATGATGATTTGATGATGTGAATGATTTAATGATGATTTGATGATGCGAATGCTTTGATGATGATTTGATGATGCGAATGATTTAATGATGATTTGATGATGCGAATGCTTTGATGATGATTTGATGATGCGAATGCTTTGATGATGATTCGATGATGCGAATGCTTTGATGATGATTCGATGATGCGAATGATTTGATGATCATTATTTATTCTTTTTTTTCTTCAGTTGTGTGTATATACAGTATGCCGCTATGGCCTTTATTGATCGAACATGTGTGATATGATCCTAAGTGACAAATTATCATACATTCATCTTACGATTATTGTTCACTTGCATTGTTTGTCGTTCCTGACTAGCACGTGCTTTTATAGTTCGATGTTTCGCGACTCCAAGTGACGAAGGTGTGGGACGAAAGGTAGTGATGAAGGTATGGGTTGAAACTTTATTTACAGTTGGTTTGGTGAGTAGGTGTATGCCTGATGTGTTTGCTCTAACACTGAGTTTTGGGGTCTTGCGACCTCGTTATCAATCCCGGTTAGGTTATCGTCAAACGTTGCTAGTTTTTTTAAGGTGTGCTGCGAAATTATCATTGATTCCCTCACCAAAGCTCACCTCGTTAAGCGTTTCATATAATGCTTGCGTTAGGAAGCTTCTATTTTAATTATTTTTTTTATAGGCTCCTTCTAACTTGTTTCCATTATTGTCGCTATACAATGGGAGTAGGCAGCCTAATCTGTAGTCTAGTATAGGTACAATGCAGGCTCTAATGAGTTTGTATTTTATGTCTTCATTCATTTTACCATTGGCATCGCTTTTTCGACTCGAATTCGGGCAAAATCAGGCGAGTCTCCGAAGAGCTGTTGAAAAATCAAAGAAAGTAAAAGAGAGGACACTGGGGAGGTTGGCGCGTTAGCCACAATCTAATATCAATTTGAAAAAAAAATATATGTCATTGTCCAGACTATACTGAGTCATTACGAATTTTTTGAAATTTTTTCACCACAAAACACCGGAGTTAAAAAATAGTTTAATGTGTGTAATTTTACGTGCGATTGAATCACGCTACGGGTGATTTTTTCTTTAACCTACTTAGCACCAAAATAAACCATTTCTAACAACGGATCAACTCAAACTAAAGGTTTTTAACCATTTGGAAAAAGAAACCCCATCTTGTAACAATCGATAATGTTATAATTTTTCAAGTTCGTAGTAACACGAAAGTTTTTCTTACTTACGTGATAAAAAATATAAAAATGCATAATTTTGCCCTTCAATTTTATATTTTATGAAAAATCAGCATCCGCAGAAAAAAAATGTGAGATTCATTGAAAAAGAAAATTCATGATCCGTCATTTGACTCGACTGGACCGGCTCCAGCTTCCCAAAAAATTCGAAGAAATATTCTATGTTTAGCCTAGATTATAAATATTTCTATAACTCGAAAAAAGTTGACGAAAGGCACACGAGGGACCACACAGAGAGGAACGGGCGAGAGAACAGAAAAAAGAGGCTACAGAGAGAACGAGCGCCTCGTAAAGAGTTGAAAACTTTCGAAATGGCGTAACCGCGTCGACGAAGATATACAGTCGCGCGTCGATACATCGAGGCCCTAATTGCCGTAAGGGCGTGAGACGAGAGCCTGAAGAATCGGCAATTTTCGGATTTGCGAGGCCTTTTGATTCCGAGCTAGCCTCATATTCCCATACGTACGGAAATTTTCGTGATTTTTGTGGGGGCCCTGTCGAAAGGTTCTCCGGGCCATCCACCCTCGCCAAAATTCAGGTATACCGCGGCAAAATACCTTGCGTTTCGTCGACTAGCTACCAACGCTCTTTCCAAGAGAGCGCAACAGCCCCGGAATCATTTTATACCCAAAAAGGTATGTGTGTGCGTGTGCCAGCACGATTCGTGGCTCCACTTTGTTCGGCCACGTTGGCCCTGTACCTCTCCGAGCCCCGCAAACCCAAAAACGATGCCGAACGAACGAGACAAAAATCAAGAAGATAAGAAACAGAAGATGAATCGAGAAACTCAAAAATCTGCTCTCCCTCATTTTTATCATTATCCAAAGCCTTTTTTTTGCAAATTGAGGTCATAAATCTTCAATAAAATCGAAATGAAAATAAATAAATATCGAAAAAAAAATTGAGCTTGTAGAAAGAATAATTTTCGTTGCACTCAAACCATGCAAACTTCAACGTCATCTCAGACGTACAAATGTGTATACGATAAATGCCACGAGCCATTATTCGTGCTCCAAAATTCAACTTTCAGTCACGAAAAAATAAAATATAATTCGCTGTTTTATTGAAGATTTCGCTTTTGATCCTGAGCCGTTCGACCGTGAGAGGTAGACCGAGCGGACGTCGGTCAATTGATGTATCGGGGGGGCTTCAACGTTTTTTTTTCTTCTCGCGAATTCTCATTTTTTCCTGGAATAGTAACCGGAACACCTTGCCCCAGCTCATTATTATTATTCAAAACGGTTTTCGTATTTTGTTTCTACCTGATTGTGAATTTGCGTCAGGTATCGTTGATGAACTTCGCGGAAGAAGGCTCTTCTTTCTCTGCTCGTGTTTGTAGCTCGGAATCGATGATCAGCCTGGATCCGACGATATCGTCAAAACTTACGAAATTTGCCAGTCTGAGGGCTTTCATTGTCAAATTTGACGGTAACTGAGTAATTTAACGGACTACATCTACCTAGGTGGACAAAAAAATGGCATTTTTCAAAAGTATTTTTATTATAATCCCTGAAGATTTCATTGACATGTTCCTAAAACTGAATGAGCTACAGCTTCTAACAGTCGGCCGGGCGAGCGGAAGCAGCACCGTACACTTCAAACGCGTTTTTCTCGAAACACTGCTTCCAAAGCCGGTGGACAAGATATCTCGAGAACCACTCGATGGATCGTTTCCAAATTTACACGAGATACGCTGAGAAACGTTCAAATGTCCTTGACGATCTCACTTTTTTCAAATCCATCTTCATTTTTCAATAGTTACGCAAAAACGACGACTTTTTTCATAGATTTTGTATGCTCGAGGTTCAATTCGTCGCCACGTTGTTGAAAAAAATTGTTTGAAAAATCGACGATCGTCAACGACTCGTCTTTATTGTTAACTTGAATAACCCGTTTGGTTTTTGGATTTCAGATGGACCGTTTAAGCTGGAGAGTGTCCACCGCCAAACGCGGCGAAAAAAATGTCATCATCTGCCGGCGGTCGTGTTTTTGTTGTTTTTCTGTATTTTTTTTGTGACTTTTTTTTCAAAGGCTTGCATTATCTGTACCTTTGTTTTTGAAAAAAATGCGTTTCTTTTTCACCAACCCATTCCAAAAATGAAATTGGTAATTTGGCAATTTTTTCGGCTTTCTAGGTGAATGTAGCAGCCCCTTGGATGGCTTCAGCGATGATGCACCGAAAATACAAACTTTGCAGCTGTGAGAGTTGTAATTGCAAATTTTGTCACTGCGGAACGAGGAATCGCGGAGGTAAAATAAAAATACTACGAAACATGAAGTAGAACCCGTCGAAGGATCGTGTGTGCATTGAATACGAGACAAAAGAACAAGAGAGAGGGAGAGGGAGAGAGAGAGAGAGAGAGAGAGAGAGAGAGAGAGAGAGAGAGAGAGAGAGAGAGAGAGAGAGAGAGAAGGGCGGCAAGGAGAGAGTGCGGGGGAGTGGGAGGATCAGCAACGAAACTTGCAGACACAAATAAATAGCAAAAACTTAATAATAGAGAGCACCCGAACGAGACGAAGATCTCAGGTTCGCAGGACGCCAAGACGAGGAGGACCGCAGGAAAAAGAAGACATGAGAGAGAAACCGAAAGCGAGAAAGAGAGCAAGGGAGAAAAGAAGATCGAGAGAGATGGAGATTGCGAGCGAGAGAGAGCGAGAGAGAGCGAGAGAGCGAGAGAGAGAGAGAGAGAGAGAGAGAGAGAGAGAGAGAGAGAGAGAGAGAGAGAGAGAGAGAGAGAGAGAGAAAGAGGAAAAAAGGGAGGAAAAGAGGAGAGCGAGATATATTATCCACATCAGGAGCAGTAACAACAGCAGCCCAGAAGCGGCTCGCTTTTGTCTCAAGGCGAGCCAGCCTCTCCTGGGGGGCGGGAGGGGGGGGGGGGCTCTATTCGATCTTGAGGAGGACCCCGTCCCGATAGAGGGAACACTCCCGTGCAACGAACGGGAAAGAGAGAGAAACCGCCGGAGACAAAGGAGAACACCCTTGATCTCGCTTTAAATCCTTGTACATAAATATACATATATACACGCATACAAACGCGTGCATAATTCAACGAAACGGCAATGCGATATCCACGAGGATTTTTAAAAACTTTGAGAACCTTGTGGAAATCATTTACTCTGGATTTCTCAGATTTACGACTTTGTATTGAATTTTTTTCATCGGCTTGAAATTTGATTTTTTGACATTGGAAATGTCTTTGAATTTGTTTTATTGGCTTCAATTCTGTACAAACATCTCAAGAATGATATCGTTCGGAGAAAAAGGTATACAGTTTTTTTAACGCGTTTTTTAAATTTCAACTGTTGCTTTTTGAATAATTTTCTAGCGAAGTACACACGATTTTTAAGATTGGTTGACAAGTACGGTTTTTATAAACAAATTTAGACCGTTTCTTAATTTTTTCGATTAATTGACAATTACGGTTTTTACAAATGGTTTTTAATTACCGATTAATTGACAATTACGGTTTTTATAAACAAATTGAGACTATCGAAAATGCCATTTATTTTTGAAAATGGTGTCAAATTTGCAAAAATCGATATTTCGTAACAATCGCGAGAACTTCGCTAGCAATATTCATTTGGGTTACGAAACAATTTTATTTTTTATTCCAGGGTGCTCACGTGCGGCTCCGACGAGTCCCGCCCGTGGAGGGCCTCGAAAAAAGGCTTTCTCTTTCAACCGCCCACTAGGTCGCCATTTGGTATTTTTTTTAAATAAAAAATTGATTTGACTACCTGCAGATATGTAAAATAAACCCTCCAAACCTCATTTCGATTGCTTCATTAGTATGATAAAAAAGAATTTCCGAAAAAAAAAGCCTTGCTCTTCGACCATCCAGAGTTATACAAGGCCATAATACTTCACGAAAAATGATTTTTATATTTAAAATGATTTCATTCCACTGGAATGTTATAAATATTCCGTACTTTTCGGCGCATTGAATTTGACGTCGAATCGTCGGGATCACAGTCGCGTCTTTATTGCCTCAAACATCCTCTAGTTGACCGCTCTGAACTTTCTTGCTTCGTCTCGGATCGTCTTTGTTCGCGTGGCGAGTGCGTCGACTCGCCTTAAAAATCTCGAGGAAATAGGTAAGATGTATTTTCGGAGAGAAAAAAAGACCGCGAGTCTGGAATTAATCATTCTGCGTGATATTGAGGAAAAGGCGTGACGAGTGAGAATTAGAATGAGAGGGAGAGAGAAAGAGCGCGAGAGAGAGAGACAACGAAAGGAACAGGTAGTCCTTGAAGCGTGCCGCGAATGGCGAAATTGTTTTTACGAATGTTTCAGATGTTAATGAACTCCGCGTGCTCCGAAGTGAAAAACAGCCTGACAAGTTACTTTGTTTAAAAGAAAAAAAAACGGTACTAGTCTGTACTCAAAATATAATAAAAAATATGACGTTGAAATTTGCATAGTTGGAATGCAACGAAACTTAAAAATTCTAATTTCCTTTTGCAGATTTTGCGTACAAAAATCCTTCAATCATTTTTTTCGAAATATTTATTTAGTAATCTACAATATAAATCGATTGAAAAAATGATCTAAAATGAGAAAAATATCGAAAATAAAATGTAAAAAACTTTCGTCGTGTTCCAATGAGCCAAACTTCGACACCATAAAAATATCCTCGAATTATGACGTTGAAATTTGCATCGTTGAAACGCAACGAAAGGTCTTTTTGCATTTTATTTTCCATATTTTTATTATGATAGAAAATATTTTTCTTATTGATTTATAATGTAGAACGGTAAATAAATATTATACAAAATGGTTGAAGGTTTTTGGAGGCAAAATCTGTCAAAAGAAATTAAAGAAATTCAGAAATATTATTTTTCGTTGCATTTCAACGTCATCTTGAATTTCCTATTAATGCAGCCACTAAAGAAATACTTTTTTGAATGACAATAAGAAAAATATTATCATTAAAATTAATCATTCAACTTAATCATTAAAATTTAAAAATTATAATTAAAATAAGGTTTTACTGATGCAATAATAATTGAAGAACGTAAACATAATAATCATAATAATAATAATTATTATTATTATTATTATATAAAATAATGAAATATTTATTATTATAATAAATATTTTTTATTATAATATAAAATAATAAAATTTAAAAAATAATAATAATAACAATATAGATAACATTTCTTGGTTAGTTAGCTAGTATAAAGCTTGAGCTGCTATCCTAATCGGAACGGTGACTGTTGTTGACAATGCCGCAATATCAACCAACGCTTGTACATAACGTTCGTTAGTATCGCGTCGACAATTGGCGAGTAGTGCGCGAAACGAGGTTATAAATTTTTCAATAGCAAGTTACATTATTCTTGTTAGAATATATCGAACTCAATACGATTGTCTAATTATTGAGCTCTGCTAATTATTACAATTATGAACTATTTTTTTTCAGCAACAAAACGACTCATCACCATTTTCGATGATCCAAATATTTCAAACGAGACATTGTGTAATAGTTATAAAAAAAACGTTTGTTTATTAAATGGAAAAAAAATTGTTCCTCTTTTCGTCGATGTGAGAATTCGATATATTTTTCATAATTTCGCGTAAGATTTATAAATGCTGACGTTCAACGACTTTTCGATTTTCCCATCAGCAATTTTTGCATACTTTCATTTTTTACAAGTACAGTAAATCTCGAATAGAAATATTTTCGCGCTCGTAAAACTTCGTCAATAAATACTTAATTTATTACTGAATACAATTAACAGTCCACGTGGGTGCAATATTTTCATATTTTAATTTTTTCCATCGTTCTCGTGCTCTGATTTTTTTTCGCTTCCGTACGGCAGCTCGAGCTTTTTGAAAATAATTCCCGATAAATCCGGAGGGATAAGCTGCGATCAATTGGATTGTTCGAGTAAAAATTGAAAAACAGTGAACCGGAAATGGGTCGGTGTAAGAGCAATTCTGAATTACTTCACCTCGGAATTAACGAGCAGTGGAAAAAATGAGGAGGAGAAACATTGAGAGTGAGATCATTATAAAAATTAAACAATGAAAAATCTTATTTTTAAAATCTGTTTCATTTATCAGTATTTAATGTTCCTTTGCTAAAATATTTTCCAAAATATATCGTAAATCAATTGAAATTATGATTTACTTATAATACTTTATTTGTCCACGCGAGTAGGAATAAAATGAGCGGGAATTATGAAAAAAAAAAGGCGGGAGGAAACGAGCGAGGGCGTCCATGGCGAGTAGATTGCAAGACAAAGAAGTGTCTTGCAATTCTCTCTCTGTCTCTCTCTTTTCGCGAGGACGCCCGAGAGACCGAGGCAATCACGGTCACTGCCACGTGAACGCGAAAGAAATCGAGGGGAGCCTCCTTTTTGTTTCAACTTTTACTCCATCGAGATCGAGAGTGGACGGAGGTGCTCCGGAAAAAAGACGATATCATAGGTTGACGAGTAAAAAAAAAAGAGTGTAAGGAAGAAAAAGAGAGAATACAGGTTGGACAGGATCGCCGCAAGTCGTTCTCACCTAAATTCGCGAGTTATTCGCTCGCGTTACTTCAATCGTAATTTTTTACGTTTATTTGTCCCTTACGCGCCACTCTCGCCTCGTTACGCGACGCTCTTATCGATTTTTTTTCTTTTAACGCGAGGCCCGTAACCAGCCCATTATAATCTTCTCGATTTTACGGGAAAACTTTTCGCAGCGGCCCCCCCAAAAACTTCAACCGGTATCGCCAATTTTAACGACGAATTTTTTTTCGTAATTGGAATTAAATTGTTCTCGTCGATATCCCACAAGATCTTTGGATAATTCGTAACATTACGCGACACGAAACATTCAAATGCAATTTTATTCAACGTCGTTGGTGTTTTTTTTTTATTACATCGTGCATTTTTTACATCGTTCATTCGTGAGCGACGATTCGTAAAGAGAAAATATGTATAATCGTAATTCGTGAAATTCAAAATGTGCGAAAGCGAAGAGAAAATTATTTGAGGCAATCGTCATCGTACGGGAATTACGAAAAAATAAAATAACGGAATGATGGAATGATATGACAGAGGATAATAAAATAAGCTGGAATATTTTTTGATGCAACGGTATTAAAATACTATCACTCTCGGTATTTATTCGATATAATTAATATCGACTTTAAAGATCCGACATCGATGATTTATTTACTGCTGAAAAAATGTATCGCATCTTCTAGGGAGTTCGCATAAGCTTGAAATTTCAGGAATGCAATTTTTTTATTGCATAGTTCGATAGCATAGTCTCAACTGTGATCTGAAACAGAAATATTGTGAAAGTTTCAAAAATCGATCGAGTTATCGATTTTTACTTTCGAAAACAAAAGAGTTAGCCTTTTCATTTTCGCCTTTTTCTCGAAACGATGTTTTATCTAAATTCTAAAACAAAGAATTTCTAAAAATTCCGAAAATTGATCAAGTTATCCCTTTTTACCTTTGAAAAAAGGCTTTTCTCTATCGCGTTTTTCCTCGAAACTATGTTTTATGAAATGATCCATCCCATTCACTTTAATGACGTTGAAGTTTGCATCGTTGGAATGCAACGAAAATGATTTTTGTTGTGTTTCGAATATTTCCTTCGGCAGAATAAAGCTACAAAAATCACGAAAACATTTTGTAGGCTTCTCATTTAGCTATTTACAACAAATCTCCAAAATATGATTTTGGATAATAATGAAAATGAGAAACTAATAAAAAAATTTCGTTGCGTTCCAACGATGCAAACTTCATCCCCATTTCACTTTAAATTCGAACAGAGCATAGTTTGTAACATTTTCTACGGTACGACCGCATAAAAATTTTATATGTTCATCCTCATCAATCATAAATGCGTAAAGTCGTTTTTTGTTCAAAAATCGAACTCTTTAACAAAGCGTGCTATTTTCCCAATTATCAAAATTTTTCAAAAAGTATCCGGTCATACGAAAGTTTTATTATTATACGATGAAAAAATATTTCCTTTTGCCAGATCATCGTAGTTGGCTTCACCTACATCGATTATCCACGCATCAACAGCGCCCCATTGTTTGAACAATAATAACTCCATTGTTTATCAATATTTCCCAACGAAAAAAAAACACAAACATGGCAAGACATGGCATCAATTCCGTGTAAAATCCCGATCTCCACATCCCAATACTCCCAGCAAAAAATATCGAAAACCGACCCTTTTTGGGACCCCAAGCTTACGCGGACCCGTCAACAGCTAATTAATTCCAATCTAATCAAACAATGTACCACAACGTCAATCTAATAAAAAAAAATATAAAAATAAAAAATTTTCTCCAATTCCCATTGGTAAATCATATCGACGAAAATCGCAACAATTTTTCCGTCAACTTATTTAGAGATCTATAATACAAATGTGCGAAAAAAAAATATTTTTTTGAAATAATGGAAAGTAGGTAATAAAATAATTAAAAAGAATTTCCATTTATAGAATACCAACCTATATAATCTAATCTCAACCTAAAACAATCCAACTGTTGGGACCTTAAAAATTCATACCGTTTCGGATACCATATCACGTCTCGAAAAAGGGCATAAAGCACATTGGCGCGCATAGGCAAACACATATAGACAAATGGAGCCTAGCGTGGTGAGGCAAAAAAAAGAATGGAAGAATTCACGATATGATACAGGTGTATCACGCACGCCTTTACATTTGATGGATGTTTAATTTAGACGTGTGACTTTCGAGTAAATATAAAAGCGGCGGTGCAGTCGCGATGCACGAAGGTTAAACGCCAATTGAAAAGAGCGCGAGGTCCGGCGGTGAGAGGGGGGGGGGCTAGGCGGGCAGGGGAGGGGAGCAACCGACTAGAAAGAACGGATAGCGAAGCACGAGAGCAAGAGAGAATCCGCAGGGAAAGGCAGACAGTCTTGAATCTTGACCTAGGACACGCATCGACTACCCGCGTCACAGTTCGACGTACTATGTGTACTATTATATATATATATATATATATATATATATATATATATATATATATATATATATATATATATATATATATATATATATATATATATATATATATATATATATATATATATATATATATATATATATATACACACACACCCACATCCTGCATGTACATACTAGCATGCCAAACTGCACAGAGCGCGCAACCTCCTCTCTGCAACTATGATACGATTTGCTCGGCTCTCCGCGCGACATACACCCACACACGCGCGCGTAAACGTATTTGCCTCTTTTTTTTAAATACTCAATGAATCGCTGTGGATTGCAAAAAATGGCAGGTTCAAGGTCAATTTGTTTTGATCCTCGAAACAGCGAGACGCTGTTCAAGTTCGGGGTCGGGTTTATGGTTATTTTTTTTTTCAATCCTCGAAACAGTGGGAATTGAACTGTTGGAATGATTGATCGACCGTGCCTGAGCGGAAACCGAATCATCCGAGGGAACAAAGGAGTCTTTTCGACGACGGTGCACATTTGTCGATCTTTTTTTCAATTCAGTTATCGAGGAATCAATCGATATTTACGTGAAGGAGTCTGTATAAGCTTGGAATTTTGAAAATGATTTTTCGTTGGTCGGTTTTGTAGCTTGGGACCTTTGGCGGCGAAGATTATGTAAAAGTGTCAAAAATTGACCGAGTTGCGACGATTATTGTGAAGGGTCATATGGTCCGCTGCGCTACTTTTGCTTCCGCGTTTTTTTGTTTTCGAAACGACGTTTTGTGAAACTCCGTAAGTCGTATCTCAAAATTTATCCGTCCGGCTCATTTCAAATTCAGGCAAAGCATAGTTTTTAACATTTTCTATCGTATGACCATTTGATGAAAACAAATTATTAAAGTCTTCATTATCAAAAAGCGAACTTTTCTTGTTACAGTTTTTCATTTCCGTAATTTTCGGAATTTCAAAAAAGTTACCCGGTGACAACAAAGTGGGCATTTTAATTGTTTAAAATTCATCCGGGTCGAAACGACGCAGTGTGTCAACGTCCGGTTGCACCCAACATAAAGTGTCGAATTTCATCAGGAATATTCAATACTCAAGGCTACCGAAAAACTCAAATACGCATTCTCAAAATGCGAATGTGCGAATCATTTGTCCCGTGACGTCACGACAAACTCAGACCTGCAGTTCTGTGGCAAACGCCTGTGAGACGTTCTTCTTCCACTCCTCTTTTGCCTCTCCCTCTGTCTATTTCTCCCTTTCTCTCGCTTCCTTTCTGCGTGCCACTCGTGTCCGGACGGAAGTGCCACGTCGGTTATCCCCCCCCCCCCCCCCGCCCCACGTGGATGCACCGAGCCTCAAGTACTCGTACATGTGCACGTATATTCAAGAGCTCGAACAACGGAACACTTTGGATTGGCAAAATAGAGCCCAAGCTGCATCATCAACGCGCATATCTGCGTGTGTACGTGCATGTACACTAGACATTGTGCATACATTTGGATATCGCCAAGGACCATTTTGTACGAGCTCATACATGGATTATGTACGTGAACGCATTCAGCCGTGGGAAATTGTGTCTGTGTATCGTACGAACCCATTTATGTGCTCAGCATATACGTATACTGGGTGCCCCGGAACCGGATGCGTTCCCTGGAATGGTGGGTCGGGGGTGAAATTCTGAGTCGATTGATATAAGCATGTGTGGGTCTCAGATCAACCCCTGAATTGTTATTAATTTTTAAAGGCGGGCCAATCACGTACGTCGGTGAGCGATCCGCCGGCTCACCGGGCGCACCTGATTGGCCCGCCTTTAAAAATTAATAACAATTCAGGGGTTGATCTGAGACCCACACATGCTTATATCAATCGACTCAGAATTTCACCCCCAACCCACCATTTCAGGGAACTCTTTCAGTCCTGGGACACCCTGTACAGGGTGTTCTAAAAACCGACGATTGCATATAGCAGGTGCTGACAGGCCACCTCATGATGATTCAGACTATCCAAACATTCTTTTAAAATGTTTAAATATTATTCAACCCTAGAACCATGTCGTAGTTTGCAGCACCCGTAAACTATGCACATGGGTCGTTCGCGTCCGTCGCTTATTCGACTATGTTATTGCGTAAGGAAAAATCTGAAAAAAATCATGGGTCCTTTTTGAACTTTCGACTATACGATGAGACTTTTGTTATCCCTGAAAATCCCTTTTTTAATGAACATTTTTATCAAAGTTCGGAGGTATGTAGGCTGTTGAAACAATAATATTTGAAAATTCATATCTTCCGTTGTTTTTTTGTATAAATACAAATTTCCAACGCGAGTTATTAGTGGAAATGACATACCTTGAGAACAAAAAACATGAGAAAGTTCGACCGTGAAAACAAGATATTTATTTTGCAAATTGAAAAAGGCTAAATTTCATGACCGGCATGTCTCTATATAGATAAGTGCGAATATCTCGAAAACCATGACACTTTTACCAAGGCCATATTTGGTTAGTCTGGATCATGAGCTGGCTTGTCAGCAACTGCATTATTATCGTTGGTTTTTGGGACACCCTGTATAATGTACGTTATGCATGTGGATCGTGGTATTTTTTTTATATATATATATTTTTTTCACAAACGTGTGGGTGCATTGTGAACCACTTCTTCCGGGGAACGATGCGGTTTTCGTATAATCGGATACTCGTGCGTAATACACGGGCACTTTTCGTCAGGTGGGTGTGGGCCCGACGGAGAAAACAATCGGAAAAGTGAGGGAGCCAGAGAGAGAGGGGGGGGGGGGCAATCGAGAGAGCGAGAAGAGCAGAACATCCGCAACTTTGTGTGTATATAGACATACACGCACATGCATACATAAAAGTGCAGCTACATTGTCAATATATACGTAGGATTGGCCGTTCGTGTTCCCAGAGGCGCAGGATACCTGAAAATTTGTAGGACCCCAAAGACTCCTGTCCGCTTCCATAATTGAGTTAGGGAGTTAGGCTACTGAAAATGACGGACGAAAAGTTCGTCGCTCGGGGCAACTCGAGTTGAAGAGGAAGGTCCAACATATAGTGCAGGAATCGCGGATCGAAGGTAAACTCACGATTACGATAGAACTGCTGGTAAACCTTCAAAAGCGTTTTTCTCGAAACGATGTTTTTGAAAACGGTGTACACGATTTCTCGGTATCTGATCAACGAATTGAGCGGAAATTTCGTGAAATTGTTCGTTGCAATAGTAGTTTAGTCTTGACCGACGTTTTCCTTCTTAACATTTTTTTTTCATTAGTTATTAACAATGTCATTTTTTCTGGAAAAATGGGGAAAAAATTCAATTTTTCAAAATTACGATTGAAACACCATAAAAAAAGCTCTGGTTCAAAGGTCATTCGCGAAATTGTTTATAACTTCTTTTATTATTCATATTTTTCATGAACATTCGGTACACAATTAATGCACAAACAAATAAATGTTAATCCGATTTTTCAATCATCTCACTTATTCCTTCGAAATACATTTTTTAAATGACCCTAGTTTTTGCGTCGTCACAGTAGCCTAACCCCTTAATAAACGGTCTCGAAGGATGCAACGAAAATTCGTTTTTTGTATTTTATCCTCCTCGTTATTATTTTCCAAAACCTTTTGCCGCAGATTTGATTTCTAGGTCTCTGAATGAGCTCCTTAAAAAATTATTGAGCGATTTTCGGAAAAAATATTTGTCAAAAGAAATTCGAGCAATTGAGAAATGATAATTTCGGGTGCATTCCAACGATGCAAACTTCGAGCTGGTGGCAATCAAATAAATACCATCAGAGACCTCATACGCGACGAATTCTATAAAGGCAGATGCGATTGGAGTTCGCATCGTTGGAATGCAACGAAAATGATTCTCTTTCAATTGCTCAAATTTCTTTGGCATATCCCAGCCTCCGAAAAACCCTCAACATCTTTTCAAAACTGTTCATTCAAAAACGGATGATCCAAATCTGCAAAACAAAAGATTTTGTAGAATGGAAAAAATGAGGAAATAAAAATATGTACAATTTTCGTTTCATTCCACTGATGCAAACTTCAACACCATGAAGACAGACGTTTTTCGAACTAACCTCAAAAACGAGTGCATTGGTGTCCACTGTGATTTATCTTCTTCGCATCGTTTGCAATTAAACTTTTTCGCAACACGAAAATTGTCAACGATAGATCTAACGTTCGTAGCCAAATGGTTACAGATTTTTTAAATATTTTTTTCAGCCAGCTCTCCGTGAAGTTTTTCGGATTGAATTGCTCGGAGCAAAAAATGTTCTCTTTTTTCCTTCGGTTATGAGGAGAGGAAACAAAAGACGGAGGTCAGTGGACAAAGCTCGCCGTGGAAAACATCGGGGAGAAATAACGCGAGGCGTGATGGAGAAGAAAAGAGAGGTAACTTATGGGGTTGGGAGAATCGACCCGGATGGTCCGCGTGAACCATCGTCGCATGGTGAAGAGAACCGAGAGTACACCCACACACACACACACACACACACACACACACACACACACACACACACACACACACACACACACACACACACACACACACACACACACACACATATATATACAGGGTGTCCCAGAAATGAATGCGTTCCCTGAAATGGGGGGTTGGGGGTGAAATTCTGAGTCGATTGATATAAGCATGTATGGCTCTCAGATCAACCCCTGAATTACTATTAATTTTTAAAGGCGGGCCAATCAGGTGCGCCCTCATTTAAAAATTAATATCAATTCAGAGGTTGATCTGAGAGCCACACATGCTTATATCAATCGACTCAGAATTTCACCCCCAACCCTCCATTTCAGGGAACTCATTCAGTTCTGGGACACCCTGTATATATGTGTGCGTATGTATATATATAGCCGGAAGATATTCGATATCCTCTCGTCTTCGACCTCCTACTTCTTCTCAAGTGTGCGTTAAATCCGCGCTATCGCATTTGCAACGGACAAAGACACGTTTTTCACTTCCAATGGACGTCGAGGTCTCAACTCTCTGTCTGTCCCTCTCTTTGTCTCGATATTTTTTTTATTATTATTTTTTTTTTCGCTTTCTTCGCTCTCCCACGCTGAGAGCAATACATCCACGAGAGGAGAGACCTCGAAGCTAATTAAGGCATTACATGCAGCATTTTGCCTACGCACGAGCCATTGGGGATTTTTTTTACCAATAACAATAAAAAAATCAGAATAAAAGCTTATTGCCAAATTATGTAATCGCTTAAGGGATCTGCATAAGTTGGAATTTTCAAATGTGAGTTTTATATTGCATAGTTTTATAGCCTGGAGTATTAACTTTAATTCGCAAAAAAGATTTTGTGAAAATTCGAAAAATTGATCGAGTAATAATGATTTTTGGGGGGGCCGGATTGTCAACTGCGCTACGGTGGATTTTTTTTTTCGTTTGTGTTTTTCACGAAACTGTGCTCATAAAACGGTGCAAGTCGTATCTCAAAATCTATTCATTCGATTCACGTCCAAGTCGGACAGAACGTAGTTTATAGCATTTTATATCGTATGACCAGATGATTTCTAAAAATATGTTTATCCTTTTGTTGATAACAAATAATTAAAGATATTTTGTTGTCGAAAATCGAACTTTTTCTTTTCTATAGCTCGTCATTTTCGCAATATTCAAAATTTCCAATAAGTATTCGGCAGAACGAAAGTTTTACCGATATTCTAAAATTACATTTCGTTATTTTTCATTTCAGCTTACCGTCGTTGCCAGAACCATCTACACCGATTGGCCATGCAACAATGGCGTCGCTCCGTTTAAATAATAATAACTTCATTATTTATCGATATTTTTCAACATAAAAAAACCTCAAACCCGGCAAGGCTATGTATTAATTGTGTGTAAAATCCCAACCTCGTCATCCCAATACTCTCCCAGAAAAAAAAATTATCGACATGTTTCCTATGGATCCAAGGTTTGCATCGCTGGAACGCAATGAAAATTAATCCTTTTTCATTAGCCAAATTTTTCTTCGCCTATTTGGGCTGTGAAATGGGCTCAATTTTTTTTACTATTCTTATTCGAAATTTACGATCTCAATTTTAAAAAAGCCTTCGAATAATGACAGAAACGAAAAAATAAAAAATCAAGAATATAAATAATTGCACTCCAACAATACAAACTCCAACGTCATCTCTTTTGCGAGCCCCATGCTCATGCAGACCCGTCAAAAATTGATGATTGCTCGTCACTAAAAAAGTATCTTGTACAACTGATACGTCGCAAAATTTATTTCTCGTCGATTCGCGAAGCCTTTGAACCCAAACTTCTTGGGTTCCTTAATTGACTCGATGTTCGTATTCACGTAATTCCTGCATTCTCGACTCCTGCATTCTCGACAGCTGGGAATCCTTACAAATGTTCTTACCCGCTAATTTGTAATTTCGTTTGGCGCGATTTGCGTTTGTTTTCTTTGTGCCCGAGTCTCGCCCTTTCGCCGTTCAAATTTAGCCACGATTCTTCTGCTTGAAACTTGGGAAATTCGTTCGTCAAAGATCTTACGAGAGATGGGAAATCGGAGATGCACAGAGGAAGGAAGGAAATGCACACGTGCATTTGCGTAGATGCATCTTGGAGAAATGAGCCTCAATGTCATGTCCGAAGAGAAAAATGAAGATGTCTATTTTTGGCTAGCGGATACTCGAGTTTCATGGAAAACTGGGCTAGCCAATATCCGGTCGGCTTACCTTCTTTCTCTCTTATTTAATATATATATATATATATATATATATATATATATATATATATATATATATATATATACACACTCACGCTCGCATGTTTCAGAGTATGTGTAAAAATTATCTACGAAAAGGGCCCAAGGTTCCTCGAATTCCCAGACAGGTCAAAATTGTTCGAGAGCTGCATGGATCAGGTTCTCCCAGACTCACGGTCATTGGCTCGCAATATCCTAAACCCGAATATTGCACACCAGCGACTTTTTAATAAGGAAAGTCCTAATTAGCCCTTTGCGCTCGGGTGTAATGACATTGAAGTTTGCATAATTAAAATGCAACGAAACTTCGGTAGCTCAAACTTTTTTCACCAAACTTAGCCTACAAAAAGCACTCAAACGTTTTTCAGGATCCTGATCGAAAATCGAAAGCCCAAATTTGCAGGACGGAAGACAAATGGCGACGTAAAAACGAAAAAACGAATTTTGCATTCGAACTACGCAAACGTCTACATCGTCGTGGTAGGGCAGTGCTAAACCTGCTGCAATACGTACTCCAATAGAAGCATAGGGATCGAGTGACGACGAATTGTGGAAAACATCGATAAGGAGACGCGTTACTCTGGAAGCCCAATTTGAAGGGTCAGGATGATGCATTTTTTTGCGGTAACACATTGGTTGGAATAAATTGATTTTTCCCCAGCATGATGTGCACATGTTTGTGGTTACAATGTCATTTTTTCGGCAGAAAATCTTTCGAAGTGTTCGAAAAATTCGAATTTCCAAATTGATTTAATTTCCTTTGGCAGATTTAGCCTACAAAAGACCACCAACTATTTTTTCAGATATTTATTTAGCGATCAGCAATGTGAATCTATAAAAAAACCGATCGTCTGTAATAATAAAAATATGGAAAAGAAAATGTAAAACATAACTTTCGCTGCGTTCCAACGTTGCAAACTTTAACACCATAGTTTCGAGATAATCGCGTTCAAATTCGACGGATCGCGGTAAACCCGACGCACACTGTTCACTCAAAATTGGTGTAACTTCGTCAATTTTTAAATTTTCAGGGTCCGGTTGGCTTATAAATATTCTTGAAAATTCA
Organism: Ophion slaviceki; assembly: GCA_944452715.1. Lineage (NCBI taxonomy): Eukaryota > Metazoa > Arthropoda > Insecta > Hymenoptera > Ichneumonidae > Ophion > Ophion slaviceki. The sequence continues at coordinate 9,618 of CALYCA010000261.1, read as the reverse complement.
CACTATAACAATATGCAAAAAAAATCGATTTTTCGAAGTTTCCAGAGAGGGATACCCCCTTAAGGTTCGTCGGGTTGTTCCCCGTTGTTGCACATGCTGCAGACGCGGAATAAGTCAAATAGACGAGTCGGTAAGAAACGAAAGAGGAAGGAAAAAAAATCATTTCAGATATTTCCATCTCGCTCTTGGTGCAAACATCTGCTAGGCGGCGTTCGCAGGACGATGGTTCTCAATCTTTGCATCCTTCCCAAGATCGACTTTTTTTTCTCTTTCTCTCTCTCTCTCTCTCTCTCTCTCTCTCTCTCTCTCTCTCTCTCTCTCTCTCTCTCTCTCTCTTTCTATTCTGTTCCGTCCTCCCTGGAACCTTCCTCCGATTTTTCGCTCCAGCTCTCCTTCTTTCTTCCTCGTGCGCCCTTTGTGTGTCCCACGAACAAGGACTGGAGGGATGTGAGGAGGGAGAAAGGCCCATAGGGGCCTCTCGAGAACCACGATCCAGTTTCGGGACATCATGAGAACGGAAAACGAAGAGGGAACGAGCAAAAGGGAGAGAGAGAGAGAGAGGGAGAGAGAGAGAGAGAGAGAGAGAGAGAGAGAGAGAGAGGCTTCGATGGTGGTTGGCAGCGATCGGTTGGGGCCCTGGCAGCTGCCACGAGGTCTGCACAATTTATATATAAGCTTGTACAACCCACACACTCTTCGTCTTCGTAGTCCTCGTCGTTAAAAACCGTGCACCATAGAGCCTCCTCGTATACGTGTGCGCCTGTGCATCGTTGCACCCGGAGGCCAACAAAGCACCGGCGAACCACCGCGAACCCGCGACGCGTTATAACATACTCCGGTCGTACCGGGTGTCCCAAAAGCAAACGTCCCACGACCATTCTCCCCGAGAAATCGACAAAATCAAATGAAACAAGCAGAAAAAAGAAACATCTGCCGCGTATCTCCTATGACGGTGAAGTTTGCATCATTGGAATGCAAGGATATATGTATTTTTTTTCCTTTGATTTTATGCGTGGCCAAAGCCTTTCATTGAAAATTGAGGTCGTGAGTTTCTAATAAGAATACGCAGGAACGTTTAGTTCCTTATACGTATTCTTATCCTATTTTTTTCTTTATTTTTATCATTACCCAAAACCTCTTTTTTGCGAATTGAGGTCGTGAGTTCCTAATAAGAATACGCAGGAACGTTCAGCTTCTACATATGATTTTCCTAATTTTTTTTCTTTACTTTTCTTTATTTCTATCATTACCCAAAGCCTCGTTTGCAAATTGAGGTCGTGAGTTTCTAATAAGTTTCCTATTTTTTTCTTTATTTTTATCAGTCAACAAAGCCTTTTTTTTGCGAATTGAGGTCGTGAGTTTCTAATAAGAATACGTAGGAACGTTTAGTTCCTACGTATTCTTTTCCTATTTTTATTCTTTATTTTTATTATTACCCAAAGCCTCTTTTACAAATTGAGGTCGTGAGTTTCTAATAAAAATATGTAGGAACGTTTAGTTCCTAATAAGTGTTCCCAATGACCTCAATTTGCAAAAAAAGACTTTGGGTAAGGATGAAAATAAAGAAAAAAAATTAGGAAAAGAATAACGTAGCCCGAGTCGAAATTTTCGAGCCGCGTTCAACCCACAAAATGAAGGCGAGCAGAAATCGGCGTGAGCGGGTTATTGGGTATCTAAAGGAGGGTACAATGTTTGAAAGTACCATGCGTTAGAGCCTCCGATGAACCTCCGGCATGGCAGAAAGTAGACTTTTTGACTCAAAGGAGGTCAGGGAGGGTCACAATTGAACCTACGGAACCTCAGGTGGGCCTACTTCGAGCGCTCCCGCAGAACCTACTGCCCCCCCTTTCGGCCTACTGTACACGGCTAAACAAAAAAATTAATTTATATAGAATCTATTTAAATAAAATAGGTTTTTTTCCTTGTCACCCAGCCTACTACGATCATATTTCTTTCAAATATATTTATATATGTTAATAAAGATGAGATTCAAATTAATCTTCATTTGCTTACAATGTACACTGTAAAGCTTAGTGTACTATATGCAAAAAATATTTCATAAATCGAAAATAATATGAACGCATTATTTGAGAGCTTTACTACAAGGATTTTTCATCGTAATTCGTCATTCCCTGGCCTTTGGAAATGATTTTTTTCGAAGAAAATATTTGCCCTATATGCGATTTGAACCTAGTCCTACCTACTCATAACTACGCGCCGCTGCCCCTATGCTACCGAGTGCTTATAACATTTTGGTCGCTGATATGGCATAAGAGACCAAATGAATACCTCCAACTATTTGTTGTATCACATAAGCTATAGATTTTTCAAACACACAGACACACACACACACGCGCGCGCGCGCGCGCGCGTGTGTGTGTGTGTGTGTATGTATATGTTTATTTATAGAAAATCAATCTATTTAATATCGTCCAATAACTACATATTTTATTTGATTCTAATAAATCTGTGATTCGGTTTCATCAGTTTAACATTTTCATCTGTTCAAAAAAACAATTTAGTCAAGTTCACTGAATGGATCTAGTTATTTTTTTTAAATTTACCTTAAATAAAATATTTGTAGAGTTAAGCATTTTTCTATTTGATTGAACTAATGGTCCATCTTTATTGTAACACTCATATCAAAGGGGCGGGGGGTAGTGAAGGTGGAGAGAGAGGAATTTTATATATATATATATATATAATAGGCGGGGGGTAGTGAATTCCTCTCTCTCCACCTTCACTACCCCCCGCCCCCTTGATATGAGTGTTGCAATAAAGATGGACCATTAGTTCAATCAAATAGAAAAATGCTTAACTCTACAAATATTCTATTTAAGGTAAATTAAAAAAATAACTAGATCCATTCAGTGAACTTGACTAAATTGTTTTTTTGAACAGATGAAAATGTTAAACTGATGAAACCGAATCACAGATTTATTAGGATCAAATAAAATATGTAGTTATTGGACGGTATTAAATAGATTGATTTTCTATAAATAAAATTTTTTAAAATCAATCATTTTAATAATGGAATGCAATAGGAAAAATTTGGTTCTATGAAAAATCTAGTTAATACAAATTTTAAAAAAATCAAATGGACGCGGTTAGTTAATATCATAATATTTAGCGGGAAAAAATAAAAATATGCTTCATACATACACGTGGAAATATTTTTTTAATTTTCGACGTGCTAAAAATGAAAACAAGGAAAAATCAAACATCTTATTTGAAATCGACGGTAATCGGCCGTCGCCATTTATCAACTCATTATTGAATAAACAAAAAAAAAAGAAAACGAACAAAAACAAAAAGAAAAAATCGAATGAGGTTGAATTCTAAACCGACAATTTCAATCCTGCAGAACATGAAATAGACTATAATTAACAACCTATCGTTCCATATAGAAATCAACATTATATGTTATTTAGATATACACTGCCAGCTAAAAGTTTTCGGACACTCCACATAATCGCAAAACTTTTGAGAGCTGGATAATTGCCAAATAATGTTAGAGTAATATAATTCATTTCATTTATTATTTCACGAAAATACTATAAAGATCTATATGATTAAGTAATTTCACAGAGCTTTATAGTATCTTCGTAAAATAATTATTATTCTACCATAAGTTTGCAATGATCCAAAGTGATATTAAGTTTTCCAGTTATTATCTGAAGTGTCCGAATACTTTTGACTGGTAGTGTATATTCGAATATATTAACGCAACCACATATTTCGAGTATTATATATATATATATATATATATATATATATATATATATATATATATATAAAGTATTATATAATATATACCGTCGCTTAAATGTTCGGATACACCAGTCGATATTTCTTGCTGCACTAAAAGTCACATAGCTTCGTAAAAAAAAGATAACCAAATTTACCGAACGGCGATTTGACGGGAATAAATTCAGCTGTATGTTGCTTTTCTGAAATATTTTTTAATCATTTTCTTTTCGACCCGGTACGCACTTTTATACGTGACTGATTTTCGGCTTTTTTTCGACCATCAAGAATTGAACGCATGACTTATGGAAAAAAAATTGTTACGTTTATCCATGATGAACTTAAACGGGGTAGCAGGAACTTCATTTGCGTTTTTTATAAAGTTTTGTACGATTTTTTTCGCAATGTTATTTCATTTTTTGCTAAAAAGACTAATTCTAGATAATGCAATGTAACTCAAGAACTAGAGGGCTTAAGAAGAAATGTCAAGAACGAAAAACGTCGCGTAAGCTTATACTGGATAGACTGGCATTTTTTAAAGAATTTTCCTGTGAGATTTTTTCTCACAGGAAAATGCCTATTAATCCGATAGAATTGGAGTAAGACTGTATACACAAGCATTCTTTTATCAATTGCCTATAAAATAATAATAAATCGATATTGAGCAAATTTGATTGTTTTTGCATATTAATATTGGACTATTAATTTGATAAGGGGACGATGTATTTTTATTAATTTCGTATTATTTTCGTCATCGAACGGGTTACCGATCAGGTCACAATGGAATGATGATGGAGGAGATATCGAATTTGGGCCGAAAGCAGGTTGAGGAGATATCGAATTTGGGCCGAAAGCAGGTTAGGTGGGGTCGAGGCAACAGTTTGAGATTGAAAGCAGGTTAAGGAGGCCTGTGCTCTGCACGTTTCACTGAAACTGGGGGTCGAGAGAAGGTTTGGGAGGTCTAGCAGAGGCTACCCTGGGCCAAGAGGAGGTCTCTTCATGGCACTGGACTCGACAAATGAGCCTTCGTAGGTTCAACGGAGGCTGGCGGCTTATGTATTACAAAAGAAATGGGTCCTGCGAGGGTTCAGAGGAGGCTAAAAATTTCGACTCGGGAGGAGCTGAACGTTCCTACGTATTCTTATTAAAAACTCACGACCTCAATTTGCAAAAAAAAGGATTTGAGTCATGATACAAATGAAGAAAAAGAAATAGCAAAAGAGTGCATAGGAATTAAACGTTCCTACGTATCTTATTAGAAACTCATGACCTCAATTTGCAAACAAAATTTTTTGGGTTACGATTATATATATATATATATATATATATATATATATATCGCTGCATTCCAACGATGCAAACTTAAACGTCATGTGTCTTCACGGATTTGCTTACTTTTGTGGAAACTTTTCGAAAAAATCGAACCGGAAGTAAAGTGAAAATCATTGTGCAATCGGCACGATTCGAATGCCAAAAAGTAATTGTTGACTTTTACAGAGCACTCGTTTCGACATTTTCTGTAATGGTTTTCTTTCAATGACCAGAATGAAAGACAATAAAAAAATAAATATATATATAAATCTCTGAGCGAGAAGGCTCGATATACGCATCGACGTCGTCCAGCTTTGACGAGGCCGAGCGTCCACAACGACACACACGTACGTACCCCTCAAACTTGATGGTATATGCACATTTGATAGGTTTATACACGTGTGCATATTGTAGAAAACTCAGTCCGGGCTCCTCGAGTGTTTCCGAAGCTGCGGTAAATACATGCCCGATCGATAACCGATAATCGGCTTTTATTAAAAAGTTCGCGCTCTCCCTTCCCCATCGCTCGCTCTTGGTCTCTCTGTTTCTCTCTCTCTCTCTCTCTCTCTCTCTCTCTCTCTCTCTCTCTCTCTCTCTCTCTCTCTCTCTCTCTGTTTCTCTCTCTATTTGCCTCTCTCTCTCTCCCTCACCACCCCTCGGTGATATACCCTCACGGCTCACAGTGAATAATACTCACGGTGCAAATATGAAAAAAAACGAAAGATGCAAGCACTACAAAATGCGCAATTTCTATGCCGAGTATCGCTAAAGTTCCAACGAATACAGAACTGAATATTTTGAAAAATATTCGCTATTGAGATACCTACGATTACGATATTGCACGGCCATTTCAAAACGCGGTCGAATATTTCTCGTGAACTTTCCATTTTACATGTACGCGTAAACTTATCTGTATTAATTATTATGAAATTAATGTTTATCAGTGTGCTATGAATGATTTTTGTCAATTTTTTGTAATTTACGAAATCTTTTAAATTATATCACATCATTGTCATGTTTTTAAACAACATTGCCGTTGATCTTTTTTTGTCATCGATATTGATTTTTTTAAAGAAACGTCGCCGTTTATTTTTTCCAAAGAATTATCGTTTGATTTTTTTTTAAGAAACATCGCATATTGAATAATAAGTTGGTTTCATGGCGTGGACAAAGTCGTAACCAGTCTTCATTTTATATGTACACATGAACTCATTCCTGTTCATTATTATGAAATTATTGTTTATTAGTGTGCTATGAATGACTTGTGTAAAATTTTCGTCTCAATTTATCGTTGTATACGAAATCTTTTAATTTATATCGCAACATTTTGATTTTTTTAAAGACACAGCCGTTGATTTTTTTCAAATCATCGTCATTGAGTTTCCTTTAATCAACGTATTTTGGATGATACATTTATTTCACCGCGTGGTCGAAGTAGCTAGTCTCGATTTTATGTGGAAAATAATAAAAAAATTAAAATAAAGTGTAAAAAATTATAAAATTATATGAAACACAAACTTATTCGTGTTCATTATTATGAAATTATTGTTTACTAGTGTGCTGTAAATGATTCGTGTCAATTTTTCGTCTCAATTTATCGTTACACGTGTTTTTCAATCATCGCCATTGTTTTTTGTTAAGAAACGTCGTCGTTGATTTGTTTTTTAAATCATCATTGATTTTTTTTAAAACATCGTTTTTTGAATAATGAATTGTTTTCAAGGCGTGGACGACTTGTAGGTGTAACTAGTCTTGATAGAATCGGTGGGTTTTCATTTCTCTCTCTCTCTCTCCCTCTCTCCCGCTGCTTCAATATAATTTCCTGCGACGCACTGCGAGAGCTTTGCCGTTTCGACGAACTCTGTCGGATGTGCGAGAGCGATGTGGTTCGCAAAGCGCGCTTAGCAAAAGACCTACCAGTCCCCAAGCCAGAGGGGAGTGAACGCACAAGCGAACCTTACGCGCGAAGCCCCGCAGACCGAGAGGGAAAGGAGGGGGGGGGGGAGAAACCTTCATAGCTTGCCGCGTGTGGATGGAGGATCGTCCGTAACGAAAAATCCTCTTTGCTGCCTTCCGAAACGTCAGCGACCTCCTCCTCTCTCTCTCTCTCTCTCACTCTCTCTCACCGCTCTTTTTTCTCTTCTTCCATCGCTTTTTTATTTCGTCTCCCTCTCCCCCTACTTTTCCGCTTCTTCGCTCCTTTTCGTTCTTTCCTTTTCTCCGGCCCCGCTTCCCCCCACTTTGCTCCTCTTTTCTTCCGTCGCTGTCTCTCGATTCGATACTTTTTTATTTTTATTTTTTTATTTATCTCGCTCGGATTCTGGCCGTGACCACGCGGCCCTCGTGCCTCGCGATCTCTTCGCTACGTGCGAACTCGTGATAACTACGAAGCTTCGATACAAGGCTCACGTCCTTGTGTTCGCACAGACACAAAGTTATCGCGCTACGGGCTGCCGTTTTATTCCGTCCCCGCGTCATCTAATTATGGTTCGTTCACTCAATTCGCGACCCTTCTGCCGCTCACAAGAAACATCGAGTGTTCGCCTCCGATTTTGTTGAAACTCATAGGTGATAAAGCATTGGAATCTATTAGACACGTATTTTTTTTTTATCCGCGGAAAAACGTTTTTAAGGGGGACAACGAGCCTTCAAGGAAAGGCGTGTCAGCCGTTAATTTAATTTTTTTTTCAATTATTCTATAGTGGATTTTTTATCGCTTTGCATTGGAACAGTTTTGGTTTTTGTTTCATTCAGACCGGCGGACTGGTTGTGGGTGAAACTGCAAAACCACCACTGGACACGCCTTTCTTTGAGGGCTGGTTTTCCCTCTTAAGACCGTTTTTCGGCAGATTTAAATAAATACGGGTCTAGTAGTTTTCAATGCTTCATCACATATATGAGTTACGACAAAATCGAATGGTCTTGAAGTTTGCATCGCTGGAACTCAACGAAATATCTTTTTCGTATCTTTATTTCTCAATTTTTATCATTTTACAATTTTTTTCATATTTAAATTCTAGAATAATAAATTCTATCGAATAAAACCCTAGAAATAATGAAAATGAGGAAATGAATATAGAAAAGGAAATTTCGTTGCATTCCAACTACGCAAACTTCAAGACCATTAAAATCGACGGCGGACACTCAAATGATGTTCCTTGTCAGTGAAATTTTGCGCGTCAAAAACACTAAATTAAAAAATGAATAAAAAAAAATTCAGTCCAATTAATTTTCGTTCCATACCAACGATGTTCAACATTGTTTTTACCGATCTATCATTCGTTAAACTTGTATGCAAATTTACATTGCCTCTTTGTGTGTCGAAGTTTGTATCGTTTGCACGCAACAAAAGTTTTTCATATTTTTATTTACTTACTTTTATTGTTATACAAAATGTTCTTCTGCGAATTTCGATTGCAGGTCTCTAAATAAGCATTTAAAGAATAGACGATGGCCGTCTCGTATTCAACACCTGCCAAGAGGAATTTATGGAATTTTGAAGGATAAAGTTCCGAAAAGCCCATACCTCTTTTTTCCTTGAAATTTTGTATACTTATGTATTTTGACTCGCTGAACACGAAAATAACAATCAATATTGGTGCAAATTTGATTTTCAAGATAAAAAGCTGAAAAAAATGGATTTGTGTAGTTTTTTAAATTTTATTTTAACAAATGTTGATCGTAGAGGAAAATGTCTTCTACGAAAGTTGTAGCCCATCGAAAGACTGATAATTTATGTTCTATACAAATTTTGTCTTAAATCATTATTTTCTAACAAAATGGGATAATGCTCCAATAAGTATATTTTGCTAAACTCCGTTAGTTTCGATATTATCTACTTACATACTTTACTGGATATGGGCCCAAATTGACCCAAATAAAACAAACACAAACAGCAATCAAAACAAACCCGAACAAACTCAGGTATGTTGAATTGTGAGGTGTGTAGTTCACTGGAGTGGGCGCAGGGCACCTCGGATGGGTGTGTGGAATCGCGGGGTGCGTAGATCACTGGGGTGGGTTTGTTGGGCACCTTGGATAACATCGAAACTAATAAAGTTTAGCAAAATATACTTATTGGAGTATTATCCCATTTTCTTGGAAAATAATGATTTAAGACAAAATTTGTATAGAATATAAATTATCAGTCTTTTGATGGGCTACAACTTTCGTGAAAGACATTTTCCTCTACGATTAACATTTGTTAAAATAAAATAAAAGAACTCCAAAAATCCGTTTTTTTTTTTCGTTTTTATCTTGGAAATCAAATTTGCGCCAATTTTAATTGTCATATTTGTATTCAGCGAGTCAAAATACATCAGTATACAAAATTTCAAAGAAAAAAGCGGTATGGGCTTTTCGAAACTACACCCATATATATATATATATTAATTTATTTATATACATATCTGTATATATATATGCGAGAATTGTGAGAACCACAAAATTGAAGGCATGTGGAACTCATTCACACGCATTCTCCCTCTTGCATTTTTCCCTTCTCGACCGCTATCATTCCATATCTTTTATTTTCTCCTTCGGCCGGAAATTGTTAATTTT
>CALYCA010000260.1:15000-25223 GCA_944452715.1 Ophion slaviceki | reverse complement strand
TCAGTGTGCGATCGGTAATGCGACGTTCGGGGAATTATTTTCGCTCGTGTACTCTCGTGTGATGGGGACAGTTGATCGATGGAGCCCATGGCGAAGTGCCGGAACGTTTGGGCACCAAGGAAACATTCTCGACGGTCCTAAAATTCGAGAAGAAAAAGGAAAGGCATTTTTCGCCCTTCGTAATCGCACGAGTGAGTTGTCTTTGATAGAAATTATTCACGCGTAGTGAACCGATATGCATCGAAAAATACCTGCGTGATTCACGATAAGAAAAGTCGGTGATTCAATTTTCCAAGCCTGCCGTTCGTACGCCCAATTTTTCTCCGCTCATTTTCACGTGGCACTGAATCTTCGCGATTAGCTAAAAATAATTGTTCGCAATCTCATTCACAATTTATTTTTCGCTTGCACTTGTTATTCTATTGAAATCTTGAGCACAGAGAAAATGTTCCGTTTTTTTTCCTGCTGGATAAATGTATTGATTTTTATTTTCCACACGCTTTTCAATGCCAATGAAATTTTCGCGAATTAACATTTGTGTTGAAGAATTTTTATTTTCGGACCCGAGAATTTTTTTCTGTGACCTGGCAGAGATTTTTTTTAGTTGTTTTATATTCGCGTTTGCACGTTTTTAGATATTACAATCAGTGTGCTTTTAACTAGAAGGATTTTAGGCCCTCGAAGATGCTTTCCGACAATTTACACGTACTGCCGCTGAGCCTGTTCATCCTCATACCAGTCACATTTGTCATAACGTGAGTGAAGATTCCTCGAAATTTGTTAAATCAACTTACGCGGGGTGTTTTGTTTTTAGAGTAATTTTCGGACATAAATATTTATTGCACGTCATAAGTGAGCTGTTCCGTTGTGCTCGCGGGCTTGAAATTGCACGAAGAGATGATATTGGACACCTATATTAATATATATATATATATATGAGCCATTCCACGTCACTTCAGCCAGTAGAAAAAAATCCACAAATAATTTTGAAAAATCGAGTTACTTTATTGAAAAATATTCACCGAGTGTCGAAATATTTTAAAAATTTCTGACGTTTTTTACTCGTTGATTACCATTTTTTAACATTTTTCCATTCAAATGGCTGTATCTTTGGCAGGATTTGACGTATTTACATTCGTAAAAAACGAAAATGTGCGTCTTTTTCTAGCCTTCCGGAAAACAATTAATTTAGATTTTATTGAGCAAGTCGAACGTCCGTTTCAGCGCAAAATATGCAAAAATATTTTTTTTCTCAAGGAAAGACACTCGTTATTTTATTTTTTAAAATTTCCCCGAATTGTGAATACGAAAAACGGATTTTTAGTATTTTTTATATTATGAGATTCCTAAACACCGTGAAGTAACAACTTTTTTTCTTTAAAATTTTTTTTAATTAATATTCGATTGAAGAGTGTGGAGCACTCCAAGGCTCCAATACATATGACATATATGTCATATGTATTTCAAAAACCTGGTAAACGTACAGCGAGTGCTCCACACTCTTCAATCGAATATTAATAAAAAATGTTTAAAATAAAAATAGCTGTTACTTCACTTTGTTTAGGAATCCCATAATATAAAAAATACCAAAAATCTGTTTTTCGTATTCACAGTTCAGGGAAATTCATAAAAATAAAATAACGAGTGTTTTTCCTTGAGAAAAAAAATATTTTTGCATATTTTGCCCTGAAACGGACGTTCGACTTGCTCAATAAAATCTAAATTATTTTTTTCCTGGAAGGCTAGTGAAAGACGCACATTTTCGTTTTTTACGAATGTAAATACGTCAAATTCTACCAAAGATACAGCCATTTGAATGGAAAATATTAGAAAATGGTAATCAACGAGAAAAAACGTCAGAAATTTTTAAAAAATCTCGACACGGTGAATATAATTCAATAAAGTAACTCGATTTTTCAAAATTTTTTGTGGATTTTTTTTACTGGCTGAAGTGACGTGGAATGGTTCATATACAGGGTGTCCCTCTTATCTCTGCCACCCGAAATAACTCGGTAATTATCGACGTCACAAAAAAATGTTCCAGACAAAAGTTGTACGGTGTAAAGGGGGCCATCAAATGCGGCCAATTTTTTTTATTTCGGTGGAGGCACTAACGCACAGTGAAGGTCACCTCCACTTTTTTAAATGGAGTGGTACATTTTTTTTCAACCATCTTGTGGAGCACCTCAAGCCGCATAAAAGACATTAGGGCGTCAAAGTCGTTCAAGGTCATTAAAGGTCACCTATTAAAAAGAAATACAAATCTAAACATCTTGAATCACTACCAAATATTTGGTAGTGATTCGAGATATTTAGATTAGTATCATCGATACTGACCTTGAATGACCTTGAACGACTTTGACCCTCTAATGTTCTTAAAGCGGCTTGAGGTGCTCCACAAGATGGTTGAACAAGAAATGTACCATTCCATTTAACAAAGTGGAGGTGACGTTCACTGTGGGTCAGCGCCTACGCGGAAATAAAAAAAAATGGTCGCATTTGATGGCCCCCTTCACACCGTACAACTTTTGTCCGGAACATTTTTTTGTGTCGTCGATAATTACCGAGTTATTTCGGGTGGCAGCGATAAGAGGGACACCCTGTGTGTATATATATATATATATATATATATATATATATATATCAATGTGCGTCCGTACTCGATATTGAGAGGAACAAAGGAACGGTAATATATCGATCGAACTGTTCGACGTTCCTACTTGGTTGCTATTGAAAAAATGTTCTATTCGCAGAAAAAAACTCGTTAGCCTACGATTTTTACAAATCCATCATCTCTCTTTGTACTATAATTGACATAATTTATTTTTCCATATCATAAAGTACTGGCGAATAAAAAAAATTACTTCTCTCTCCGAATAAGGAGCAAACGATTCCTACGTTTCTCTAATCGAAAAGGACGCGATTATTTTTCAATTAAAAAAAAATCGAAAAAGTCTTTCGGTTAGCAAATAAAATTAAGTATTAAAAATATATATTTAATTTTCAGCTGAGAATTAGTCGGCTCAGCTTAACATCGCTATTCCGATTGTTAGTTAATTTTTTCCCGAACATACAAATAAATATCAGATTACAAAAAAACGTATGATACAATTAATTTTTCCTTGACATGATTATTTTCCTGTTGTAAAATGAAATTGAAAAAAAAAATACCGACATGAACATTTTTCACGCGTGACTTTCCACGAAAAATCGGTAGAAATCGGTAACGAAAAAAGGCGATGGGATACGGAAAAAAATAAATAAATGGCCAGGAAACCGACCGTCATTCAAATCGATTGCAACAGCCGAGGTGCATGAGTGACTTGTGTGTGTGTGTGTGCCCGCGCGATAATGCGTCATGGAGGTTTATTAATCGATCGTATTTCAGGTATACGATATCGGTGCAGTGGGACCACGTAGTGCCAGGATTTCCTTACATATCCGAGACCGGAACGTTATCGCCGGAATCGTGCATATTCACGCAATGCCTCAACATCGCTGCACTATTGCGTTAGTGGCCGTTCGTATTTCCTATCTTTCAAAACACTGACAAGGAACATCACTTGAGTGTCCGCCGTCGATTTTGTTGAAACTCATATATGTGATAGAGCATTGAAAACTATTAGACACGTACTTTTTTTTATCTGAGGAAAAACGGATTTAAGGGGCAAACCATGCTTCAAAGAAAGGCGTGTCGAGCGGTGGTTTTGCAGTTTCACCTACAAGCAGTCCACCGGTCCGAATTAACGGGTTACCCCCACTTGTAGCGCAAAAAAGGCCTTTTTCATGAATTTTTTCAAAGAAAACTACAAAACTTTTTTAATCGATCAATATACCATCTTAAAGAACACATCTTGAAGAACTTTGAGTAATTTTTTTATTGAAAAATATTACATTGTTTAGTGGCAAATGGCCGTTAATGAAATAATGTTTTTATATACACGGTTTGCGGTGACCAACATTGCGGCGAAGTGGATCATCTGAAAAAAAAAATGCGGATGGATTTAGTCAAATATAAGTATAAACTAGTCTTTAATCGAAGGATTTTCAAAAATATTCATTTTTCACAAAATGGCGGACAGTCAAAGTTAATGGTTCGATTTTAACGAAAAAAACGGCCGTTTTTGGCTATAAAACGGCCATTTTTTTCGAAAAAAAAATTCGAACGATTAAAAACTACATTTTTATGTATTAAATAAGCCTGCAAATTTTCAAGAAGATCGGTTCATTAGTGTTCGAGTAATCTTGGTCACCGACTTCAGAAATGCCATTTTGAGAAAAACGCGTTTAAAGTTTCAATTTCAGTTTACACGAAGAAAAAATTTTTTTTTGTAAACTTACATAGAGTCATCTATTCCGGGCCCATACTTCTGTATGGGCCCGGAATAGATGACTTATACTTCAAAAAATACCCGGAATAGATGATACTTATACTTCAAAAAAATGCAATAAAAAAAATCGATTTTTTCAAAATCGCAAGTGGGGGTAACCCCTTAAACAAAAACTCGGTTAAGTGCGAGTCGGGCCTCGCATTATTAGAGTTCCGTGCATATGACTTGTTTTTAGTTGTTTAAATATAATATATAGTACATAATATACAGAATTTCCAAATTCCTAACTAGTTTAGATTTGAGATAGACCCCGTAACAAAAATTGTCTAAAACTGACAACTTCGACGGCACGCCATTTCATTATTTTTAGAGATGAAAAAGAAAAAAAATATATTTGTATTCTACTCAATGAGCTTTAAAAAATCACACCTCACGTGCCAGGGTAAGACATTTTTTGTGTTTCTTTTTCATGTATGGGACCCACATGAAAAATGATTTTATTGAATTTCTAATTCAATATTCGGTTTTGGGACAACATTCTACACAAAGTATCCAAATTTCAGGTCTGTAACTCATTCCGTTTAGGGATCGTGCATTAATCACGCGAGGTTTTTTGGCCACTTTTTCAGCCCCCCCCCCCCCTCCTCCATGGTGATATGTGGTGAGGTTTCTGCTATCCAAATCCCCCCCCCCCTATTTGAGCCTCACGTGATTAATGGACGACCCCACATCACCATGGGGGAGGGGGGGGGGGGGGCACACAATGTGGCCAAAAAACCTCACGTGATTAATGGGCGATCCCTTACGAGCTAGAGTCCCGTGACATGCGGACGGACATCGGCGTTTGTGTTATGTATACACTAAATTATTATATTAGGGGGCGTACATAAATCACGTAACGCAAAATTTCTCAATTTTTGCCCCCCCCCCTTTCCGTTACGTAACAGATACTTTGTCGTCAATAATTGCGATTTTTTCATTGATATAACTAATTATGAGAGGATCGGGTTTATACTCATTTTATGAAGTATATATCCATCTAGTTCCATACCAATTTTTATGACAAAATCGTGAAAATTAACGGAAATATATGCCTTGATTGGACGACGAAAAAAAAAATTGCCTTCATTATCCCGTCGATATCTTCATGAAAGGTTATCTGTAAATTAAAAGTCAATAATTTATCGATATCTATACAAATGTAGCTATCGTCATGCGTAGCCGTTTTTTTCATTTTGGTTTTTTTTTTACAAAATGCCGACAGTTTGGACATTTTTTTCTATTTTCAAGGCCCTTTTTCTGTATTCAAACAGTCTTTCAAAATAGTAATTATCAAATGTTAAAAACGCGGATAAGTAGAACCGTATCCGAGGATGCGTCACTGCAATAACAAAAATGTTTGTAAAAAAATTAAAAATCGGCTGATAAGTTTTCAAGTATTCGCTCGGACAAGGTCGAAAAAACTAGTTTCGAGAAAAACGCGTTCAAAGTTTTCGTTCCGTGTCTCTTGATATAAAATTATCGACATGACGGTTCTTCATCTTCATGATAGTTCACAAAATAAAAAGAGCCTGTACTTTATCTATTGTAAATGATGCCACACCTGTAGGGACTGAGGGCACTAACCGGTCGCGCTACCTGTTCTCCCTAAAGTGACTATAAATCCGTCAATTTTGGTACTTGTGAATAAAAATGTTGCCAACATATTTTTCAATACATGTACTTTTAAGAATGATAACAAAAAAATCCTTTAAACTTTGCTTGGGGGATGTGGGAAAGCTAATGTGCAAGTTCTTGCACAGTGATTTTCCACCTTAACTGATATCGCGTATGGAAAGCTGTGAGCTGTCCACGGTAAAATTGCACGCGAGGTTTAAATTAAGGCGTTACCCCCACTTGTAGCGCAAAACAGGCTTTTTTCATGAATTTTTTAAAAGAAAACTACAAAACTTTTTTAATCGATCAATATACCATCTTAAAGAACACATCTTGAAGAACTTTCAGTAATTTTTTTATTGAAAAATATTACATTGTTTAGTGGCAAATGGCCGTCAATGAAATAATGTTTTTATATACACGGTTTGCGGTGACCAACATTGGGGCGAAGTGGATCATCTGAAAAAAAAATGTGGATGCATTTAGTCAAATATAAGTATAAACTAGTCTTAAATCGAAGGATTTTAAAAAATATTCATTTTTCACAAAATGGCGGACAGTCAAAGTTAATGGTTCGATTTTAACGAAAAAAAACGGCCGTTTTTTGGATATAAAACGGCCATTTTTTTCGAAAAAAAATCGAAGGATTAAAGACTACATTTTTATGTATTAAATAAGCCTGCAAAATTTCAAGAAGATGGGTTCATTAGTGTTCGAGTAATCTTGGTCACCGACTTCAAAAATGCCATTTGGAGAAAAACGCGTTTAAAGTTTCAATTTCAGTTTACACGAGGAAAATATTTTTTTTTGTAAACTTACATAGAGTCATCTATTCCGGGCCCATACAGAAGTATGGGCCCGGATACTTATACTTCAAAAAAATGCAATAAAAAAATCGATTTTTTCAAAATCGCAAGTGGGGGTAACCCCTTAAAAACTTGAACATGCAGAAATTTTGCAATTTTTGGCAGTTTTAAAATCGTGACGTTACGCAAACCTTGAACCCCCCCAATAGCGATACGTAAATTGCGTACGACCCCTTAGGCGTAGTAAAAAAAATCATTATTTTTGCCTTCAATTTCATGCAAAAATAATGGATTTCTTTCAACTACCCCTAATCCATACCACATTATGAATGGGCTCTTTCAGTATTTGTTGTACAAATACAGTATATGGTACACAATATACAGAAATTCCAAATTCCTAACTAGTTTAGTTTTTGAGATAGACTCCGCAACAAAAATTGTCTAAAACTGACAACTTTGACGGCACGCCATTTCTTTTTTTCTAAAGATAAAAAAGAAAAAAATATATTTGTACTCTGCTCAATAAGCTTTAAAAAATGACACCCCACATGCCACTGTAATAAAAAAAATTCTGCTCCTTTTCCATGTACGAGACCCCCATGAAAAATAATTTCATTGAATTTCTAATTCGAGATTCGGTTTTGGGTCAACATTCTACACAAAATATCCAAATTTCAGGTCTAACTTATTCCGTTTACGAGCGAAAGACCTGTGATACACGGACTATATACACTATAGAATAATTGAGAAAAAAAATAAATTAAGGGGTTACACGCGTTCCTTTAAGGGGTAGTTTTCCCATTAAGAAAGTTTTTTCGCAGAAAAAAAATACGTATCTAATAGTTTTCAATGCTTTATCACATATATGGGTTTCAACAAACTCGGAGGGGGACACTTAAAGCGGAAAGTACGAAAAACGCGTCTGAAGAGAAAAAAAAACAATTGGCGAAGGAGAGAAACAAAGAGTGGGAGAGCGAGGGGATTGATCGAATTAAAAAAATTGCAGTAGGATGTTGCGTGTACATAAGGCATCGGCAAGTCGAGCAATGGCGGAAGGAGCGAGGTCTCGAAGTCGTCGGTCGTCGTCTCGTTCTGGTCACCGCATGGTTCGGTTCGCTCGCGTGCTTCGGTCTGGATATACTCGCGAACTTTCAGGAAGCTCGGGTCTTCGCTGCCCACATGATCGGCGCCATGACTTGCTTCACAGCCGGCACTCTCTACTTCTGTCTTCAGGTATCTACTGAGAAGACGAGAGGCGAAGTTGTCTCAATATTTCGAAGATCGTAAAGCCCAGAATCAGTCGTTTTTGTGTTTTTTTTCTTCTTATTTTTACAAGCTTTTGTTTAACTTGCTTCGTTCGTATGTCTTTCCGGTTCAAAATTTGTAATCCACTTTTCAAGCACCTGCTGGCACTTGGTTGAGCTGAAATTTGGCATACCTATGTCAACTTCGGTGACAATGCAATAATACGGTACCATGGAGCTGTTGTGATGATGGAGGTGGGAGGTGGGCAATGCAACTCCTTAAGGGGTTATACGAGTGTTAACGCTGAAAATTTGGGTGATTTTCGGGAATTTTTTGGAAGAAAAGTACTCAATTATATGTTTCGGAAAATTAAGAATATATTTGGCTATAATTGACCTATATTACATAATTTTTTAATAGAAAAATATTGAGCTCCAAGCGACTTATGCGCTGCCTTCGGAGGTGTCAAAAAAAAGTTCCTCCACCGCTGACATGATTCCGGCCGATTGAGTAGCTGAAACCGAAAAAGGAAAAAATGTCGTTAAACTGGAAGGTATTTCCTGTACAGTGACGTAGGATTTTCGAAAAATATAAAAATCTAACAAAATGGCGTAGTTATAAAAAAAAGTCTGTTTTCTTGACTATAAAATGGTTGTTTTTTTCAATGCCAAATCGTCAATTTTCATCCAATCATAAATATCCTATGTCATTGTAAAGTAAATATATTCGAGAGTACTCAGTTCAAATTTCAAGTCAATCGGATAATTGCTCTTTGAGTTACAATGTCAGCAAATTCGAAAAAAACTCATTTCGAGAAAAACGCGTTTAAAGATTTAACTATCGATTTTTGCAAGATAAAATGATATTGATATGAATGATATAAATGATAATGATATTCTTGAAAGTATAAACTGTCGAAAAAGGCGCAAAAAAATTGATTTTTTGAAAGTGTCATACTGCTATAGCCCTTTAATAGCATATACTAGGACAGTGGGGATTGTGCTCATTTGTTTTGTTATCATGAGCACTTTTCATTAAACATGATAACGAGAGTCTGATAATGGAGGTGGGCGGTGGGAACTGAAATTGTCAATCGCAAATGGTAGGACTATCGAGTTTGGGCCCATTAACTTTGTTGACTTAAGCACGATTTACCATCACAATATTATAGAGTTTCTCGCTAAACGTTTATAACCTAAGGCAAGGTTTTTGATTACGCCGATGACTGAATGGCACGGGGTTCCGGCATGGCAAAGAAACAAACAAATTCCAGCACTAAAAAGTATAAAATCAAATAAAAGTAAAAAAAAAAACATTTTTTTAAACAAGCTTTTATTTAAATGGTACTGTACTAAAAAGTAAAAAATAATTGTCACTAAAATTGTAAATCAAAACAGTATAACTACAAAAAAGTCCCTTCCATGGTCACTCATCATAGGTGCAAGTACTTCAAAGGTACATAAACGTTGATATTTTTAAAATATGAAATATCATTTTTAAAAGCTTCAGGCGTCAAACGTCATGCGTACTAATACTACTTTAAAATTTCTTTTAAAAAGCCTCAAACTTTTAAAATTTATATTTCATATTTTTTAAATATCTACGTTTATGTGCCTTTTAAGTACTGTACCTATGATGAGTGCCGAAGGAAGGGACTTGTTTGTAGTTATACTGTTTTGATTTTCAATCTCACTGAACATTATTTTTTACTTTTTAACACAGTACCTTTTATATAAAAGCTTGTTTTTTTTTAAGTTTTTTAAATTCTCTTTTCTCTCTGTCGTCCGCGAAAGGCCTGGATGAAAAAAAGAATTTGAATTTGTCGAAATTAATGAAAATTTAATTGAACAAATTCGAGGATGAACAATTCGAAGAAACTCGCGGAAAATTTAATGAATATTTGCAAATATTTTGTTGATCAATGTCGCAGACTTATCTGAGCTTCAAGATGCAACCTGCGGTCAATGGATACTTCGTCGCGGCGGTTCGCGCAGCTCTGTCAGGTCTGACGTTCGTTCTTACAACAATGACTATTATTCCTGGCTACATATCGATGTCGGAATTTCGAGGCAAGTTTCCTTCGTTAAATTACATACAAATATATATATATATATATATATATATATATATATATATATATATATATATATATATATATATATATATATATATATTTATATTATTT
>CALYCA010000260.1:0-12500 GCA_944452715.1 Ophion slaviceki | reverse complement strand
CAAACCCAAACATACGGGAAAAAACCCTAACATATCCAAACTTGTAGTCAGCTCCGTCACAAACAAATCCAACGAAATGCAAATATACACAATCAAATGCAAAGGCACCCAAACTTTCAGTCAGAGCGGGTTTTCACTAGGTAAAACAGGTTCATGGACATAGCTCACACGTCCGGCCGGTAAAAATCCTACGGCCAAGTTTTTTCCGTAGACGGATCACATTTCGGGCAAACGAAGAGAAAGACATTGTTCATCGTTCAACAGAGCGGAAGGTGTTTCTTTTCTGTATTCTGAAATATCAATCGTCTCGGAGAACACTGGGAATCTACGAATCCTCTAGGGCGGCCATGATTGCGAAAGAAATTTCGCAATCATGGCCGCTCGGTCGGTGCGACACACGGCCTTCAACTGAAAACGGGTTTTGACTGTAAGATGTGTGTGTGTGTGTGTGTGTGCGCGCGCGTGCGCACGTGTGTCAGTCAATCAAAAGCATAGGAACCAAATTTCCAAATCTAACGCGAGCGAAGCGCCGTCAAGAAGGTAGTAGATAATAAACGGAAAAACACTTTGCAACGCAAGTGATTTGTATCTTCGTTACCGGGTGATCGTCCGCACGGTATTGTATCGACACGTGCAACTGCTGGCTGCAATGCTCGATAACGTCATTCCCTAGGGCGCGATACGGAAGTCACGTTGCAAACGAGCCTTGTCGCCGACGTGAAAGAGAAAAGAAGAAATAAAAGAATTCAGAATGTTTGCGGGAAAAATTCAACCCGAACAAAGCCAAACGAAGTTTTTTTCTTCCCGCGTTCTATGCAATGTACACGGTAGAGGAAGCTCTAAAAATCAAAATGGCGATAATCGCGATTCGCAAAAGCGCGAAAAAAAGAAAGAGGGAGCGACGTGTATTTGCGGATAAAAATTCAACGAGCGTACATGACTTTGGCACGAAAAGGTCGCGAAATAGTGTGAAACAAATGACGTCGTTCGCGATGTCCGTAGACTTCCGGTACAGCAGTTTTTTTTCCGAACGGTGGAAAAATTACGAGAGTGTTTTTCGTATTTTGCAAATTTAATTTGCGCGACTGTCGACGATGCCTCCCGCCCTAAAAATCCCTCTCGCTCTCGGTCCCTCCCTCGCTCCCTCTCTCCGTCCCTCTGATACCCAGGGATGCTTTTCCATTGGGCAGCTTGGAAAATCGATTTAACCGGCCGTAACCTCGACTCAGTCTCGCGTTTGTCCCCGTCGGCATGATCTTCAACCTGACTTTTTCTGTTTTTTTTTTCATTCACTGCGAACCGACACCGACGAGAAACGAAAAGCGTTAAGCTCGCGATTCCATTGTTGCCTCGTTTTTCTTAAGCTCGCACGACTCGCGACGTCCTACGGTCGCACGTAAATTGATGATTGCGTCGAGAGGGTAAACTCGTATTGTCGACACACACCGTCGCCTCGCGATCGAAACAAGTTCAAAGAACGTCCGAATATTATTGTCGTGATATTACGAAACGCGGAAGTGCATGTGTCGATAGAAACGTATATATATATGTATATACATATTTCTAAATTAAATCAGTATCAACGAAAACTTCAAGCAAAAATACGAAGGGTAGTCGAAATCTTGACGAATGAAAATTGAGTCAAAACGAATAAAAATTGAACGCAAATACAACTGTGCATTTTTTTCGAGTGATAATACTGGTGCGTTTGTGTGGTGGGGTACGTGTTTGTATCGGTTATGCTTCTTTTGCCTATTGTCAGTGATGTGGCTTACGAATGATTGATAAACACACAGGTACACACGATAAGATAATAATTCGCTGCGCATAGACTGTGTGTGCGTGTGTGTGTGTGTGTGTGTGTGTGTGTGTGTGTGTGTGTGTGAGAGAGAGAGAGAGAGAGAGAGAGAGAGAGAGAGAGAGGGGTGACATGAAGAGCGAGGGGAAGAGCGAGTGTCACATCAAAAGAAAAGATAGACGGATAGGTAGATAGACAGTTTAATTAGTGCTTTAGGGTATTAAATATCTTCTGACACACAGACCTTATATCAGAGCTTAAAAATTATTTTTTACTTGATACTCGAGAGAGAGAGAGAGAGAGAGAGAGAGAGAGAGAGAGAGAGAGAGAGAGAGAGAGAGAGAGAGAGAGAGAGAGGAAAAGAGAGTGTGACATCAAAAGCAAAGATGGATAGATAGCAGAGATGGGCATACTCGAATACTTTTAGTATTCGAGTAGGAAAATAATACCCAATACATGTCAGATAAATATTCATTTTTTTTTTCATAATGAATCTACCTCGATTCAGTATTCGTTCTGAGAATAAATAATGAATCCATTTGGATTCAGTATTCGTTCCGAAAATTAATAATGAAGCCTACTGGATTCAGTATTCTTTTCAAAATGAATAATAAATCCAGCTGGATTCAGCATTCATTCCAAAATAAATAATGAATCCAACTGAATTCAGTATTCATTTCAACATAAACAATTAATCCAATTCGATTCAGTATTCATTCCGTATTCGGATATCATCAAATTGTATAATCTGGAAAAATTGACAGAAAACATGTTTATTCTATTGAAACATTATCGTCCGATTACATTATATTTACCCAAGGGAAATCGCGCTCTTAGTATGTAGTAAGTGAAGAAATGGGGGTAGAAATGGGACATTATATTTGTCCCATTTCCATTGTCCATTTTTCCAGATTATTCAATTTGATGATATCCGCATACGGAATGAATACTGAATCGAGTTGGATTCATTACATATGTTGAAATGAATACTGAATTCAGTTGGATTCGTAATTCATTTTGAAATGAATACTGAATCCAGTAGGATTCATTATTCATTTCGAAATGAATAGTGAATCCAGTAGGATTCATTATTCATTTTCGGAATGAGTACTGAATCCAGTAGGATGCATTATTCATTTTCGGAACGAATACTGAATTGATTTGGATTCGTTATTCATTTTCGGAATGAGTACTGCATCGAGTGAGATGCTTCATTCGTTTTCGGAACGAATTTTGAATATGTTTCTTTATTATTCATGAATAAAAAAAAATCGGTTGAATTAGCGCTCTAGGATATTAACCCTTCGAGTGCACACTGGGTCGTTTTGACCGTACCTATTTAGTATTTTTCAACGTATGGCCCACTCTGAACGAATGTTTTGGCATTTAATTTTCGTTTTCGTCAAAAAATTAATTTAGCGCCATAAAATATGGATAATTTACTACAAAAAACGTCTCTACAAAAAAATGCATATTTAGCGGAATGCAACGATTTGAAAAACGCCTTGGGTCAGATTGACCTCCAGATTGACCTCCTCTGGTACACAGACCTTACAACAGAGCTTACAAATTCTTTTTTACTCGACACAAGTCAAAACATTCCAAAAACCTTACAACTAACCGCGTTTTGGTGATACCGTTTTAAAAGAGATCGAGCGATAGATAAATAGATTTTATTATGCCTTAGTAATAGATACTTTGAAGCAAATTATAAATACATTTCATTACAATTCAACTTATTGGTCTCCAGGAAGGATATCACCAGAAATAAAAATGACAGTAGTTACATACTGGTGATGGCGCAAGTTTACTACTTAACTACTAAATCTTAACTACTTAATCTCTTACGCCTGAGTCATCTCGCGAATTTTACACAGAGAGAGAGAGAGAGAGTGTCACATCAAAAGAAAAGATAGATAGATAGATAGATAGATAGATAGAGAATTTAATTAGTGCTCTGGGATATTAAATATCCTCTGGCACACAGACCTTCTTATAGAGCTTTCTAATTATTCTTTACTCGATACAAGGTAAAACACTACGAAAACCTTACGACCAACCGCATTTTGGTGATACCGTTTAAAAAAAGATCGAGAGATAGATAGATAGAGGGATATATTTTATTATGCCTAGGTAATAGATACTTTGAGGCAAATTATAAATACATGTCATTACAATTGAACGTATTGCTCTCCAGGAAGGATATCACCAGAAATGAAAATGACAATAGTTACATACTGGTGATGGCGCAAGTTTACTACTTAAGGCCTTAGGCCACAGTAACGGGTATAAAATCATGTGCGAATTTAACAATTTTTTTTTCGTATGAAAACGTCATTCACTCATAAAATTAATTACACATCTATTTGGTATGAATATCAAGCTGTTAGAAAATGTATATTTTTTTTCGATGTACAAAATGGCGGACTACTCGAAACCACGGTCGTATATACAGGTCTGGGCACTCCCGTATATTCCGTATACCCCAAAGCGTGCCTCTATCTGACGCCTCTCTTTGCGGAACTGGCCGCAAAAGCGTGGAGCGCTACTATGTCGGAGGCATGTGCGACAGAGCGCGATGTATGCGCGTATGCGAATTCTTTCCCTTCTCGTAGCTGTGATGAAAAATTAACACATCCTAAATATTTAGTCGAAGACAAAAACTAAAAGCATAAACCGAAAATATGAGCAATGAGCCATTAGTTAATGATACTCATCGTCTTTGACATGGATATGCTGATTTAACCATCGCTCAATCCAATTGCATTTTTTTTTCGTTTACGGAAAAGAAGAACATTCGAAATTTACGTGTAGGACGCATTCTTTTCATTAGTAGTAGTAGTAGAAAAGTAGTAGAAAATATCAGTAGTCATCATTGGGAATTTCAAATAATGAGACGTGCTCCGGGTTATTTATGTATCCACATCTGCATCCCGGAATCATGCACCGTTTCGGCATCGCAATATATAGACCCTTCATCTTTTGTTATTCCGTATTGAATAAAAACCGTGGCTACGATACACTCGAAATCACCCCGCCCAAACGAGGTTAGGCTACACGTACATACGACCGTCACCACACACGTGCATGCCATGCCCCGTAAACGCGGTATAACCAAAAGTGCCTCCCCTTCACTAGCGCCGCGGTGGAATGCACAAGTAGAGGCGTCACTTAGAGTCACGCATTTTTTAACGGAGTGCCCAGACCTGTATATACGACCGTGCTCGAAACTTCTCGAAACAGCTTTTTCCAATTGGCGTGACAAATAACTTCAACAATTTTCACTCGATTTACTTCAAATTTAACCCTTAGAAGCATGGTGGTAACCCACGTTACCACTTTGATTTAATTGAATATTTCTAATTTATTTACGTTTGAACTTATTCAGATGCGGTTTTTTGCACTTTTTAGTTACTTGAGGGATGTAAGAACATAACAATACACTCTAATTGGCATAATTGTTTATAATATAAGATTTATAAACAAACAAACTGAAAAAAATGACGTTTTTTTCGAAAGAATTCATTTTTGAAGAATCTATCCGACAAAATAATTGGAAATTTGGTAAGTGAGGGTTTTTGGGGTCGCTGATTACGAATCCGAAGTCAGATTTTCAAAATTCAAAATGGCGGATCCAATATGGCCGACGCCGAAACGTAACTCTACGAGAAAATTGATAAAAATTTGTACTCAGGGGTTTTTGGGGTCACTGATTACGAATCTGAAGTCAAATTTTCAAAATTCAAGATGGCGGATCCAAAATGGCCGACACCGAAACGTAATTCTACGAGAATATTGATGAAAACTTGTACTTAGGGGTTTTTCGGGTCACTGATTACGAATCTGAAGTCAGATTTTCAAAATTCAAGATGGCGGATCCAAAATGGCCGACACCGAAACGTAATTCTACGAGAATATTGATGAAAACTTGTACTTAGGGGTTTTTCGGGTCACTGATTACGAATCTGAAGTCAGATTTTCAAAATTCAAGATGGCGGATCCAAAATGGCCGACACCGAAACGTAATTCTACGAGAATATTGATGAAAACTTGTACTCAGGGGTTTTTCGGGTCACTGATTACGAATCTGAAGTCAGATTTTCAAAATTCAAGATGGCGGATCCAAAATGGCCGACACCGAGACGTAATTCTACGAGAATATTGATGAAAACTTGTACTTAGGGGTTTTTGGGGTCACTGATTACGAATCTGAAGTCAGATTTTCAAAATTCAAGATGGCGGATCCAAAATGGCCGACACCGAAACGTAATTCTACGAGAAAATTGATGAAAACTTGTACTTAGGGGTTTTTCGGGTCACTGATTACGAATCTGAAGTCAGATTTTCAAAATTCAAGATGGCGGATCCAAAATGGCCGACACCGAAACGTAATTCTACGAGAATATCTATAAGATTTTGAAAATTTACTCTTTCTTGGCACAACCCAGAGCTAACGACGAGGACGTGAAGAGTTATAGCTCCATTTCTTTTATTTTTTTTCATTTTTTTTTATTTTTTTCATTTTTTCATTTTTTTTCATTTTTTTTAAATTTTTTTATTTTTTTATTATTTTTTTTTCTATTTTTAACATTTTTTTAGTTTTTTTTTTCATTTTTTAGTTATATATAATTATGAGGAGATAAGTGTTGACTTTGAATCAAGTGTGGTATCTTTGAAAACAATTCCTTTCTGCCAAAAGACACAGTGGTACATTGCATGTCATACATTTCCATTTTGTCCTTCTCTGATCCTTTTTTGTACTGCAATGAGCACATCGTCTCGACTCATTTGCGAAAACCGGCATATGAGCTGCTTGTGAGTATCTCTTGTCTAGAGATACTTGTGGTTTACCATGGTGAGAAATATCTGAGACATGACTTTGACGCTTTCTACCTCTAGGATTTGGAATTTTATGTTTTACTAATTGTTCCACCAATAATAATCGAAATTTTTTTAAAGTTAGTTTTGAATTTAGCTCTTTTTCTTTGTACAAAATATATGCATTAGTGATAGTGAGATCGAGAAAATGCCAAAACAATCTGAACCACCACTTTTTGGATTTTCGATCAATTTTATAAACCGCAATTAGGCGATCAGCAGAGTCCACATAGCCCATATGCTTATTATAATCTGAACAGATTACAGGGCTATTGACAGGTTTTAGAGAACCATCTTTTTGTCTACGATTCACGATAGTTACTTCAGAGGGATCATGGTAATTTGATAAGAAATGAACAGGTTTCTTATCCATCCACTTGACCCAGCTGAGACCTGTATTTGTAGTCTTAAATTCGTATTCTCCTATTTCCATTTTTTTGCCTGTTTTTTTTCTTTTGCATTACTCGGCAGTCCAGAACGATTTTGTCTTACTGTACCACAAGCAAAAATTTGATCTTGTTTCAAAGATAACAGAAGGTCAACTCCTGTAAAGAAATTATCGAAGTATACGTGGTGATTGCCACCGATAAGTTCTCGTGTGAGGTCTTTTACTACTCGGGCGCCCAATTGTTTTTCAGTACTGTCTGTTTTGCCAGTATATATTTGAAATTCACAAACATAACCAGACTCAACCGCACGAATCCAACATTTATATCCACGCTTCACTGGTTTAGCTGGCATATATTGCTTCATACTACTCTTTCCTTTGAACTTTATCATAGACTCGTCAATTGATTGGTACTGGCCTGGCTTGAAACATTCTTTGAAGTTTTGAGAGAGTTCATCCAAAAGCGGTCTCAACTTAATACAGCTTATCATATCTTGGATCGCCTCTTTTCGGTTCTTTAGAATTATCGTTGATGTGCATATGGGACAGAAAAAAACCGAAACGATTGACTGTCATGAGAGAAGATATATACGAGTCATGCATTTGAGGATTATCAGACCAATAATCGCGATAAGATGGTAATTTTTTGATCCCCATCAGAACATTGATACCGAAAAATATTTTCAGTTCTTCTCTCGTTATGGGACTATGCTGACTGTTTTTTTGAGCGCAATACAAATTTGTTTGTTCCACGATGTGATCCAACAGGTGTGTAGGAAATAAGCAAGTGAATATCTCTAATGGAGATTTCGCGTTTTCTGGAATGTTTGGACCAAAGCTTTTGGAAAATGGAATATTCGTTCTCAATTTACTGATGGATTCCCAAATGTGACCTGCATCGGGATTTTGTTGGTCTGGTGTACCAGCATCTTCTTCTATAGATTCCTCATCTTGAGAGATATTATTCAAAATAGGAATCGATTGGTCTGCGAGTGACTTTGAATTCACAACCTCTTCATCATCATCACAATTGCCAAGTCCATCAACTGATTCTGAATCGCTAGGGATTTCGGTTTCGTTCACATGATTTTTTCGGCTCATATTTGTGACCATCGAAATAAGCGTTGAGAATGATCGATTTTAGTGAGAAACCCGTATAGACTATAAGAAGTATCTATTTCGATCAGCAGATTTCCTTCAACAAATCTTCAAGAACAAAAATACACGTATAATGTTATGATAAATTATTAATCGAGAACAACCTGTATGTACCGAAGAACTATATTAGACTCATAGGAAAAAAAATCAAATGTCCGTAACAGCACATTGTTCATCGATATTTACAGTAGATTGCAATATTTGTATACGCTATCTCGAATTTTATAAATTGAATACAAATGGAAAAAGATAGAAAAGTGGAGTTGGGATTCTTGTTGTAATTGTTCTAGAAATCGATGTTGTGCCAAAGAACAGTGAATTTTAAAAATCAATGAATTTTTCGAACTTATGTGTTCACGTCGGCTATTTTGTATCGACCATTTTGAATTACGCGAATCTAACATTGGATTCGTAATCAGCGACTCTGAAAACCCCTGAGTACAAATTTTTATCAATTTTCTCGTAGAGTTACGTTTCGGCGTCGGCCATATTGGATCCGCCATTTTGAATTTTGAAAATCTGACTTCGGATTCGTAATCAGCGACCCCAAAAACCCTCACTTACCAAATTTCCAATTATTTTTGTCGGATAGATTCTTCAAAATGAATTCTTTCGAAAAAAACGTCATTTTTTTCAGTTTGTTTGTTTATAAATCTTATATTATAAACAATTATGCCAATTAGAGTGTATTGTTATGTTCTTACATCCCTCAAGTAACTAAAAAGTGCAAAAAACCGCATCTGAATAAGTTCAAACGTAAATAAATTAGAAATATTCAATTAAATCAAAGTGGTAACGTGGGTTACCACCATGCTTCTAAGGGGTAACGAATCCAATGTTAGATTCGCGTAATTCGAAATGGTCGATACAAAATAGCCGACGTGAACACATAAGTTCGAAAAATTCATTGATTTTTAAAATTCACTGTTCTTTGGCACAACATCGATTTCTAGAACAATTACAACAAGAATCCCAACTCCACTTTTCTATCTTTTTCCATTTGTATTCAATTTATAAAATTCGAGATAGCGTATACAAATATTGCAATCTACTGTAAATATCGATGAACAATGTGCTGTTACGGACATTTGATTTTTTTTCCTATGAGTCTAATATAGTTCTTCGGTACATACAGGTTGTTCTCGATTAATAATTTATCATAACATTATACGTGTATTTTTTGTTCTTGAAGATTTGTTGAAGGAAATCTGCTGATCGAAATAGATACTTCTTATAGTCTATACGGGTTTCTCACTAAAATCGATCATTCTCAACGCTTATTTCGGTGGTCACAATTATGAGCCGAAAAAATCATGTGAACGAAACCGAAATCCCTAGCGATTCAGAATCAGTTGATGGACTTGGCAATTGTGATGATGAAGAAGAGGTTGTGAATTCAAAGTCACTCGCAGACCAATCGATTCCTATTTTGAATAATATCTCTCAAGATGAGGAATCTATAGAAGAAGATGCTAGTACACCAGACCAACAAAATCCCGATGCAGGTCACATTTGGGAATCCATCAGTAAATTGAGAACGGATATTCCATTTTCCAAAAGCTTTGGTCCAAACATTCCAGAAAACGCGAAATCTCCATTAGAGATATTCACTTGCTTATTTCCTACACACCTGTTGGATCACATCGTGGAACAAACAAATTTGTATTGCGCTCAAAAAAACAGTCAGCATAGTCCCATAACGAGAGAAGAACTGAAAATATTTTTCGGTATCAATGTTCTGATGGGGATCAAAAAATTACCATCTTATCGCGATTATTGGTCTGATAATCCTCAAATGCATGACTCGTATATATCTTCTCTCATGACAGTCAATCGTTTCGGTTTTTTTCTGTCCCATATGCACATCAACGATAATTCTAAAGAACCGAAAAGAGGCGATCCAAGATATGATAAGCTGTATAAGTTGAGACCGCTTTTGGATGAACTCTCTCAAAACTTCAAAGAATGTTTCAAGCCAGGCCAGTACCAATCAATTGACGAGTCTATGATAAAGTTCAAAGGAAAGAGTAGTATGAAGCAATATATGCCAGCTAAACCAGTGAAGCGTGGATATAAATGTTGGATTCGTGCGGATGAGTCTGGTTATGTTTGTGAATTTCAAATATATACTGGCAAAACAGACAGTACTGAAAAACAATTGGGCGCCCGAGTAGTAAAAGGCCTCACACGAGAACTTATCGGTGGCAATCACCACGTATACTTCGATAATTTCTTTACAGGAGTTGACCTTCTGTTATCTTTGAAACAAGATCAAATTTTTGCTTGTGGTACAGTAAGACAAAATCGTTCTGGACTGCCGAGTAATGCAAAAGAAAAAAAAACAGGCAAAAAAATGGAAATAGGAGAATACGAATTTAAGACTACAAATACAGGTCTCAGCTGGGTCAAGTGGATGGATAAGAAACCTGTTCATTTCTTATCAAATTACCATGATCCCTCTGAAGTAACTATCGTGAATCGTAGACAAAAAGATGGTTCTCTAAAACCTGTCAATAGCCCTGTAATCTGTTCAGATTATAATAAGCATATGGGCTATGTGGACTCTGCTGATCGCCTAATTGCGGTTTATAAAATTGATCGAAAATCCAAAAAGTGGTGGTTCGGATTGTTTTGGCATTTTCTCGATCTCACTATCACTAATGCATATATTTTGTACAAAGAAAAAGAGCTAAATTCGAAACTAACTTTAAAAAAATTTCGATTATTATTGGTGGAACAATTAGTAAAACATAAAATTCCAAATCCTAGAGGTAGAAAGCGTCAAAGTCATGTCTCAGATATTTCTCACCATGGTAAACCACAAGTATCTCTAGACAAGAGATACTCACAAGCAGCTCATATGCCGGTTTTCGCAAATGAGTCGAGACGATGTGCTCATTGCAGTACAAAAAAGGATCAGAGAAGGACAAAATGGAAATGTATGACATGCAATGTACCACTGTGTCTTTTGGCAGAAAGGAATTGTTTTCAAAGATACCACACTTGATTCAAAGTCAACACTTATCTCCTCATAATTATATATAACTAAAAAATGAAAAAAAAAACTAAAAAAATGTTAAAAATAGAAAAAAAAATAATAAAAAAATAAAAAAAATTAAAAAAAAATGAAAAAAAAATGAAAAAATGAAAAAAATAAAAAAAAATGAAAAAAAATAAAAGAAATGGAGCTATAACTCTTCACGTCCTCGTCGTTAGCTCTGGGTTGTGCCAAGAAAGAGTAAATTTTCAAAATCTTATAGTTATTCTCGTAGAATTACGTTTCGGTGTCGGCCATTTTGGATCCGCCATCTTGAATTTTGAAAATCTGACTTCAGATTCGTAATCAGTGATCCGAAAAACCCCTAAGTACAAGTTTTCATCAATTTTCTCGTAGAATTACGTTTCGGTGTCGGCCATTTTGGATCCGCCATCTTGAATTTTGAAAATCTGACTTCAGATTCGTAATCAGTGACCCCAAAAACCCCTAAGTACAAGTTTTCATCAATATTCTCGTAGAATTACGTCTCGGTGTCGGCCATTTTGGATCCGCCATCTTGAATTTTGAAAATCTGACTTCAGATTCGTAATCAGTGACCCGAAAAACCCCTGAGTACAAGTTTTCATCAATATTCTCGTAGAATTACGTTTCGGTGTCGGCCATTTTGGATTCGCCATCTTGAATTTTGAAAATCTGACTTCAGATTCGTAATCAGTGACCCCAAAAACCCCTAAGTACAAGTTTTCATCAATATTCTCGTAGAATTACGTTTCGGTGTCGGCCATTTTGGATCCGCCATCTTGAATTTTGAAAATCTGACTTCAGATTCGTAATCAGTGACCCGAAAAACCCTAAGTACAAGTTTTCATCAATATTCTCGTAGAATTACGTTTCGGTGTCGGCCATTTTGGATCCGCCATCTTGAATTTTGAAATCTGACTTCAGATTCGTAATCAGTGACCCCAAAAACCCCTAAGTACAAGTTTTCATCAATATTCTCGTAGAATTACGTTTCGGTGTCGGCCATTTTGGATCCGCCATCTTGAATTTTGAAAATCTGACTTCAGATTCGTAATCAGTGACCCCAAAAACCCCTGAGTACAAGTTTTCATCAATATTCTCCTAGAATTACGTTTCGGTGTCGGCCATTTTGGATCCGCCATCTTGAATTTTGAAAATCTGACTTTAGATTCGTAATCAGCGACCCCGAAAACCCCCGAGTAAGAATTTTCATGATGATAGGATCGTTCAAAAAATGTATGCTTCTAAGGGTTAATAGT
>CALYCA010000259.1:0-14013 GCA_944452715.1 Ophion slaviceki | reverse complement strand
TTTATTTAAGGTTTAAAACAAATTGAAAAACTTACGTCCCATGGCATATTCGTTTCGATGCAGCACAGAAATAATTAATTCTATTGATTATATTTTTGTACGAAATAAAAAATGTTGTAGGAACCGCTTAAGGCGGTCCTCTAGTTTCTCGGGTCGTAAAAATCGATTTTTTTTCTTCATAAATCACATCTACAACATGTGTAGAAAATGTGTGCCAAAGGATTTTTCGATATTCGAAGTGGTTCACAAGTTACGGCCCTGGAACGGAGCAGGTATACGGAGCAGGTATACTTTCAAACGCGTTTTTCTCGAAACACCATTTTTCGAAACGGTGACCACGATATTTCAGAAACTACTGCACCGATCTTGTTCAAATTTATACAGCATCTTTAATATGTTATAAGCCAGCGATTGAACTAGGATTATCATGATTGCTTCGATAGTTTTTTTTGTACGAGCGAAAAACTTAAGAAAAAATGAGTAAAAAATAGAATGTAATTTTCAAAAGTGTATAAAAAAGTCAATTTTTGTAATTTAGAATTCACTCTAGTTCAATCGCTAGTCTTGAATATGAAGATTAAAATGCCGTTTGGTTTTTTGATTTCAGATAAGCAGAACAGCCGCAATCTTGGTCACCGTCAAGCACCCCTTTTACTTGATGTCTTCCTGTCGGCCACTATAACGTTTATTCTATTATATATTTTGACTTCAAAAAATTTGTAAAGCTTATTTAAATGTTAATAAAGATTATGCAAAAACAATGAGATTGATTATTTCGATGCTTTGCCCGTAAAAAAATATTGAAAAAGCCGTAAAAAAACAGCCGAGAAACTAGAGGACCTCGTTAATTATTTCATCCATACATCTACGGATTGTGTATAGAATGATTCCAATAGAATATAATTTTATTTAAAGGATAATGTAGATATTCAGAGTACAAAAGAACTTTTTCAAATAAAATAATACGTAATTTAAATCAATCACATTTTCCAAAATTTTATAGTATTGTAACAATCTCATATATCGGTGGCACTCCGCACATTTATTTGGATCAACCAATATATTTTTTTTATTCAATTAGTTTTATTTCTCAATGTATGTTATTCCGGACTGCAACGTGATGGCAACCTGATGAGTGTGCCGGCTGCCGGACCAAAAGTCGATAGCCTGTCCCAAAATCGGCTGCTGATGTTTTTTTCCTATTACTATCAACTTGAACGTTTTTTGTTTCTTTCTAGCACTTATGGCAAACCAACGTTGCCTCATCAGGGCCTCGTTGAATCCTCACAGTGAGTTTTAAAAATGTTTCGATTCACGCACCCGGTTATACCGCGAATATACCGCGATAAAAGACATTGTAAAAAATACTTTTTGCAGAAATGCACTTTTTTGCAGAATTGCAATTTAGGTATTGTACAGATTTAAATCGACAATATATGTCTGCCTCACATCGTCAATTATTAAGGGGTTAGGCCACAGTAACGGGTATAAAATCATGTGCGATTTTAACCATTTTTTCGCATGAAAAAGTGATTCACTCATAAAATTAATTACACATTTATTTAGTATGAATATAAAGCTGTTAGAAAAAATATATATATTTTTTTCGATGTACAAAATGGCCGACTACTCGAAGCTTCTCGCAACAGCTTTTTTCCAATTGGCGTGACAAATAACTTCAACAATTTTTACTCGATTTACTTCAAATTTGAAAGTTATATTCCTAATTGCATTTCGCAGAGAAGTACGTACGGAATTTCTCATTAGTTGAAAACTTTTCATTTTATGAGCAGTTTATGAGCAGTTATAACGAAATTTTTCACTGAAAATTCATTTCTTAAGTTCAAATACAGACAACTTTTGAATAAAACAATATTTTTCAAATTCCGTACGTACTTGTCCAGGTATTCTAATGTAGATTGACGACAATTTTTGTTTTTTGTTCTAGGTAAAAAATTGTGGATGCTAAACTTCACGCAAAAAAAATATATATTTATATTTTCTAACAGCTTGATATTCATACTAAATAGATGTGTAATTAATTTTGGGAGTGAAACACTTTTTCATACGAAAAAAAATTTGTTAAATTCGCACATGATTTTAGACCCGTTACTGTGGGCTAACGCTTTAACTTTTTAAGGGGTGAGATGCAGTCAGATGCGTGAAAAAACGAGCATTTTCAATAATTTTTTTCTATAGTAATTAAGTTTGTTTTACAAAAGTGGTTCCACAGACTTTTTATGTTATATTTCAGCTTTACTTGTACAAATTTTCAAAGAAAAATGTTGATTATTTATAAAAACATCGCCATCTTTGTCGGGCCCCCTTCGGCATGTAGTGCTTTGCGGTGAGCATCATAAAATTTTACTCGGTCATCTGAAATAAAAAATAATTAACTTAATAATAAATCCAGTTCTTGATCGAAGCTTTTTTTTAACTAACAAAATGGCGGCTTCCGACAGACAACTTTCGATTTTCGACCAAAAAAACGCTCGTTTATTGTTAAAAAAATAGAAATTTTCAACAAAAATGAAAATCCTTCGATTGAGGACTAGTTTTTAAGTCTATCAATAAGCACACCAGATTTCATCAAAATCCATCGAGTCGTTTTTTAATTGTAGTGGTCACCGACTTGAAAAACATAGTTTCGAGAAAAACGCGTTCAAGGCGTTACCCCCACTTGTAGCGCAAAAAAGGCCTTTTTCATGAATTTTTTTAAATAAAACTACTAAACTTTTTTAATCGATCAATATACCATCTTAAAGAACACATCTTGAAGAACTTTCAGTAATTTTTTTATTGAACAATATTACATTGTTTAGTGGCAAATGGCCGTCAATGAAATAATGTTTTTATATACACGGTTTGCGGTGACCAACATTGCGGGGAAGTGGATCATCTGAAAAAAAAAATGCGGATGGATTCAGTCAAATATAAGTATAAACTAGTCTTTAATCGAAGGATTTTAAAAAATATTCATTTTTCACAAAATGGCGGACAGTCAAAGTTAATGGTTCGATTTTAACGAAAAAAAACGGCCGTTTTTTGGCTACAAAACGGCCATTTTTTTCGAAAAAAAAATCGAACGATTAAAGACTACATTTTTATGTATTAAATAAGCCTGCAAAATTTCAAGAAGATCGGTTCATTAGTGTTCGAGTAATCTTGGTCACCGACTTCAGAAATGCCATTTTGAGAAAAACGCGTTTAAAGTTTCAATTTCAGTTTACACGAAGAAAATATTTTTTTTTTTTGTAAACTTACATAGAGTCATCTATTCCGGGCCCATACTTCCGTATCAGCCCGGATACTGATACTTTAAAAAAATGCAATAAAAAAAAATCGATTTTTTCAAAATCGCAAGTGGGGGTGACCCCTTAAAGTTTTTCGATGTGGATACGGTATTATATATTCGTAAAATGTTGAGCTCGATGGACGAGGCAAAACGTTTTTTCATGTATTTTGATCCGCTGAATCCGAATATCACAATTTTTTACCGAAAAGTCGAGCATTCAATTGTTTATAGCCAATTGTCAAAACAATTTTTCAAAAAATTAAACTTTTCCGGGTTGAATTATTTTTTAAACCATTATGGTCAATTTTAAAACGAAAGCATTCTTTATAAAATTGTGCTAAAGTTCATAGTTTTTGAGTAATAAATTTTTGAAAATTTCCGAAAGAGTTTTCCAATTTTACGCTCGATTTGTGAATAAAAATGCTAATTAAAAAATTATTAAAAAATCGATTTGATTTTATTGCATTTTTTTGAAGTATAAGTATCCGTATACTTCAAAAAAATGCAATAAAAAAAAAAGATTTTTTCAAAATCGCAAGTGCGGGTAACCCCTTAAAGTTTTTCGATGTGGATACGGTATTATATGTTCGTAAAATGTTGAGCTCGATGGACGAGGCAAAACGTTTTTTCATGTATTTTGATCCGCTGAATCCGAATATCACAATTTTTTGCCGAAAAGTCGAGCGTTCAATTGTTTATAGCCAATTGTCAAAACAATTTTTCAAAAAATTAAACTTTTCCGGGATGAATTATTTTTTAAACCATTATGGTCAATTTTAAAACGAAAGCATTCTTTATAAAATTGTGCTAAAGTTCATAGTTTTTGAGTAATAAATTTTTGAAAATTTCCGAAAGAGTTTTCCAATTTTACGCTCGATTTGTGAATAAAAATGCTAATTAAAAAATTATTAAAAAATCGATTTGATTTTATTGCATTTTTTTGAAGTATACGGATACTTATACTTCAAAAAAATGCAATAAAAAAAAAAGATTTTTTCAAAATCGCAAGTGGGGGTAACCCCTTAAAGTTTTTCGATGTGGATACGGTATTATATGTTCGTAAAATGTTGAGCTCGATGGACGAGGCAAAACGTTTTTTCATGTATTTTGATCCGCTGAATCCGAATATCACAATTTTTTGCCGAAAAGTCGAGCGTTCAATTGTTTATAGCCAATTGTCAAAACAATTTTTCAAAAAATTAAACTTTTCCGGGATGAATTATTTTTTAAACCATTATGGTCAATTTTAAAACGAAAGCATTCTTTATAAAATTGCGCTAAAGTTCATAGTTTTTGAGTAATAAATTTTTGAAAATTTCCGAAAGAGTTTACCAATTTTACGCTCGATTTGTGAATAAAAATGCTAATTAAAAAATTATTAAAAAATCGATTTGATTTTATTGCATTTTTTTGAAGTATAAGTATCCGTATACTTCAAAAAAATGCAATAAAAAAAAAAGATTTTTTCAAAATCGCAAGTGGGGGTAACCCCTTAAAGTTTTTCGATGTGGATACGGTATTATATGTTCGTAAAATGTTGAGCTCGATGGACGAGGCAAAACGTTTTTTCATGTATTTTGATCCGCTGAATCCGAATATCACAATTTTTTGCCGAAAAGTCGAGCGTTCAATTGTTTATAGCCAATTGTCAAAACAATTTTTCAAAAAATTAAACTTTTCCGGGATGAATTATTTTTTAAACCATTATGGTCAATTTTAAAACGAAAGCATTCTTTATAAAATTGTGCTAAAGTTCATAGTTTTTGAGTAATAAATTTTTGAAAATTTCCGAAAGAGTTTTCCAATTTTACGCTCGATTTGTGAATAAAAATGCTAATTAAAAAATTATTAAAAAATCGATTTGATTTTATTGCATTTTTTTGAAGTATAAGTATCCGTATACTTCAAAAAAATGCAATAAAAAAAAAAGATTTTTTCAAAATCGCAAGTGGGGGTAACCCCTTAAAGTTTTTCGATGTGGATACGGTATTATATGTTCGTAAAATGTTGAGCTCGATGGACGAGGCAAAACGTTTTTTCATGTATTTTGATCCGCTGAATCCGAATATCACAATTTTTTGCCGAAAAGTCGAGCGTTCAATTGTTTATAGCCAATTGTCAAAACAATTTTTCAAAAAATTAAACTTTTCCGGGATGAATTATTTTTTAAACCATTATGGTCAATTTTATAACGAAAGTATTCTTTATAAAATTGTGCTAAAGTTCATAGTTTTTGAGTAATACATTTTTGAAAATTTCCGAAAGAGTTTTCCAATTTTACGCTCGATTTGTGAATAAAAATGCTAATTAAAAAATTATTAAAAAATCGATTTGATTTTATTGCATTTTTTTGAAGTATAAGTATCCGTATACTTCAAAAAAATGCAATAAAAAAAAAAGATTTTTTCAAAATCGCAAGTGGGGGTAACCCCTTAAAGTTTTTCGATGTGGATACGGTATTATATGTTCGTAAAATGTTGAGCTCGATGGACGAGGCAAAACGTTTTTTCATGTATTTTGATCCGCTGAATCCGAATATCACAATTTTTTGCCGAAAAGTCGAGCGTTCAATTGTTTATAGCCAATTGTCAAAACAATTTTTCAAAAAATTAAACTTTTCCGGGATGAATTATTTTTTAAACCATTATGGTCAATTTTAAAACGAAAGCATTCTTTATAAAATTGCGCTAAAGTTCATAGTTTTTGAGTAATAAATTTTTGAAAATTTCCGAAAGAGTTTTCCAATTTTACGCTCGATTTGTGTATAAAAATACTAATTAAAAAATTACTCACATCGAATCATCAATTCCTGGCCCACACAATAGGGCTTCTGCCGATGTGGCGATTTTCAGGGATTCGAAACATACTTCAAGAAAATGTACCAAAAAAAAATCGATTTTATGAAAATTCTCACTGCATCTCGCCCCTTAGCCAATTATCAATAAACCAATTACATTATATTACACAATGTAGTAAAAACAATTTTTTCATCTGTCATTTCAGGCATAGATACGGCAGCCGGATCAGGGCCTGATCCGGGCGCTTCACGGCCCGGTGTTAAAAAGCGTCAAACGCGTAGTGGAGCCCTGATCCGGCAGCCGGAACAATGCCGTAGGACACGTTATACCGGCCTCGGTCTGGCCCGTAGGAAAATCCAGTCGACCGACTGTTGGATCCAACAACGAGAGTAAGGCTTGTCTTGGACTAGCCAAATTCATTCTCGTCGAATTATTCGTCTTTTCGGCGGATTGGAAAATGTTTTTTGGTTGCGAGACGGAAGGGCCCGTGTATAGGATGCGACGATCATCTACGGTAAGCGCGCGAGGGGTCGGAAATATTGTGTCCTCGGCTGGGCGTGGTGGAAGAGCACACACACACACACACACACACACACGTACCGAGAGATGATTTATCCCTCTCTCGCGAAACGTTAACTGCCGCGGAGATGGCCTCGCCTAAACGACCCTCTCGCCCCCCTCTGACGAGTCTTTTTCCCCCACGTCGTGTATCAAACGTAATGTACTCTCCGCCGGGGCACGACTATTGTGTCGAAAAGGCAAGGAGCCGGGTTCGCCCACCGCAAGAGACGAGGACGACGAGGACGAAGACGACGACGGCGAACGTTCCAACGAGATCTACCCGGTAAGCGTCGTGTACGAACAAACAATGTATATGTCCCCTCGAACCGCGGCATACGCGTTATTGCATCAATTATCCGCGGGTATTTCACGATTCGAGCCGCATATCCTTCAGCAAAGAATATCCGCTCGCCCAAGGAAGCTTGTCGATGTAGCGTCAGACGTGAGCACGGGTATGAAATTATTACGGGGTCTTCTCACTTTAGACGCTAAAAAGGCTATTTTCGTGAATTTATTTTCGTTGGTTTGTATCGTAGATATCGATATAAAAATCGTACACTTAATGAATACACTTTCGAGATTTTAGGTGTAACAATTAATAATCCAAAGTATTTTCAGCAGTTAAGAATTTTTTTTTGATACATACACTGAGAAAAAAACCAATTGAATAAAAAAACCGATATATGAGATTGTTACAATACTATATTGGAAAATGTGATTGATTGAAATAACATATTATTTTTATTTGAAAATCTCTTCTGTTCTCGGAATATCTACATTATCCTTCGAATAAAATTATATTCTATTGAAATCATTCTATATACAGTGCGTAGATGTATGGAGTAAATAATTAAGCGGTTGCTACAACATTTTTTATTCCGTACAGAAATATAATCAATAGAATGAATTATTTCTTTACTACATCCTTGAGACTTCGTCCTTGGAGTGCCATATTTCAGGTGTTTACATTTTATTTTTGTTAAAGGAAACGAGTAAAGCTTTTTGAGTGCGGTTTTTTTCTTGCTTTTATTCATGATATACAGAACGATAAAAAAGTTTTTTTTTGAAAAAAAAACCAAAATGGCGGCCGTTGCAGCTCCGCGAAAGCAGGTCCTCAAATCGCGGGAGGTAAACGGCTGACATCACTGCCCCCTCTTTGTTGATCTGAAACACAAATTCAAAGCATATTATCAATCTGTGACCCTTTGGTCATGGAATGACGGATGGGTTTTTCGTTTAGTACAAATTTCGGAAAATGGCAGCAATTTAAAAAAAAATCGAATTTTCGCGTTTTTTGTCGCATAAAAAGATAAATAATAAATGCAAAAATGTATCTATCGAAAAAACGATCCGTCATTCCGTGAAGACATATTTTCTGAGTACGCTCTCCAAATTTCAGGTCGATATGTTAATTACAGCTGTCAGGAGAATGTCAGCCATTTTTAAAAACGTGTTTTCGAGAAAAACGCGTTTAAAGTTTTGTAATGTGTTTACACAAATGTGTTTATAATTACCGCTAATCGGCAATGCCTGGTCCATAGAGGCATCCCTCCTCTTCTTCTAGCTGCTCATGTTGAGCTCAAATTGATTTTTTGAAAATTTCAAGGACAAAGTCTCCTTTAAATCTTAAATAAAAAGCGAGCATTAGAATGATCATCCACGATAATAGTGGAGAGAATATCAAATATTTAACTGATAAGAACAGATACTTCACTTTGATCTTAGCCACAAGCCAAGAAGCGATACTCTTTAGTTTCTCCGCCGTTTAAGGGGAGGGTAAGGGTTTCAGCGTGAAAAAAACACTTTTTTGCGAATTTTTTTCATCGAAATGGATAGAGTAAATTTATTGAAACCTTTTGTACATTGTTAACTGTCGTTTCAAGAACATTCCGTGAAATTTGTACGCGAAAATATCCACAAACAAGCCGGTGACAAAGCTTTTCCAAGAACGCCTTTGGAAAAACACGATTTGCGGTGTTCACTGTATCTCAGCTAGAAACCATCTGAAATCAAGTACCATTAGAATTTAGTCAAAGTATCATCAAATCCTCTCCCCAACGGACTTGATAATTTTTGTTTTTCATTTCTAAATTTTTGGCGGTCATGTAAAGTGAAAAGTGCTATTTTTCACGAAAAATTCCGCCATTATGGGGGTGGAAAACCCCCTCAATGTAAAAAAAATCTCAAACTAACCGTTGGGGGGAGGTATTTTGTATGTAGAAAGTGTGTACCAAGTTTGAAATAAATCGGTCGTGTAGTTTTCAAATGGCAGTGAACACGGACTTTGAAAAAGTGGTTTCGAGAAAAACGCGTTTGACGTTTAGAGAAGTCGGAGCTACAGTGTTAGAGGAGCGGGACTAAATAGTCAATAACTTCGAGAGTTTTGCTCTGATTGACTTGAAATTTTGGGATTATATTCTTGAAATGTTCAACTGTAAGAAAAGACAAAAAAACGATTTTTCAAAATTGCAAACCCCCGCTCTCCCCTTAAGTAGATTTTCGGTTCGCGCTACGCTCACGAGAAATGAGCGCGCGTGCGGCTTCTAGCGGTTACTCCGAGAACTACGGGTTTCCTCGCACTTATATGTTAATATTTACTTATATAATATTTTTCAATAAATCTGAAACATTAAATAAGAAGAATAAATAAAATAAAAAGAAAATAAAATAACATATTTACTCAATAGAACTTTTATCCGAATCAAACGAGCGAAATTCAATTTTTCTTGTGTACTCAACAATATTAAAAAATGACAGTTTGTGTGCCGAAAAGCCTAACATAACCTTCAAAACTATTCAGTTCAGTACAGACGAAAATGGCAACAGATAAGGTGCGTATCCGACACTGCATTCTTTACGAATTCCAACAAGGAGCAAATGCTGCAAGAGCGTGCGAATCGATTTGTTCCTTTCTCGGCGAAGGTGTTGCACGATTTGTGCGCATTTTGGTTTAAGCGGTTTAAGGATGTATGGCAACTAAGTTATTTACTACTGTTCGAATTGAAACTCACTGATATTGTAAAGGAAAATACCGAGAACTTTTTGAGATTAAAAAAACAAAATTTGCCCACGTGAATGCTGAGATAAACGAATTCAAAGTTGGGTCATTTAACACGGGGAACATAGGACTGTACGTCCAAAATTCCCTTTACATTGGCAAAAAAGGTATTTCCGGAGTACTCTTTTGTAAAAAAAACTTTTGTGCGGTATCGCGGTAATATGCATGATACGTTAAAAAAAAAATCGACATGTGCCCATATATTTTGCGAGATATTGCGAGTTAAATGGGACCGTTTTCGTATTTCTTTAGCTCGTATGTCGTAACCACGACAACGTCAGGGAAAACGTACATCAAATCAGCAACTAAATTTGCAGTTAAAAATTGAAAATTCTTCTTTCTGTACCGCATGTTTTACTTTGAGCTGTGGTAAATCTCCTTTTTAGCTTCAATGAATACTACAATTATTTTATTTAGTCTTTAAATGCGATTTTTGCAAATTGCATAATCAGTTCTGTAACGACTCTGCAGTAGCTGCCATACATCCTTAAAAGCGGTGATTTCCGTCTGAATGACAAACAACGCGCTGGAGGCCCTCGAAAGTGCTACAACGATGATTTGGAATCGTGGATGGTGAAACAGTTACCGCGGACTGCTACCAACGTCAATTAATCTGCTTGAGTCAAGAATTGGAAAAAAACGCCCGTATACCGCCCGAGTCGAAATTTAGACCCTCCTTTGAATGCTCGAGAACCTATTTCCTTTGTAACGCACAGACCGCCGCCCTCCTTTGACTCCCCTTGAACCTATATGGAGAAATTTGCACCGTTGGCGACCCTCCTTTAGCCCTACTGAACCTTCTATTCAACCTCCTGAGCCTCCTTTAGGCCTATGGGCTCGGCTTGCGTGAACCTACACAACCTCGTTTTGGCCTAAAGTCCTATCTGTACCCTACAGAACCTCCTTTGAATCCAAAGCAGAAGGAAAATGAAAGATTGGATCCAAAGGAGGTTCTGTAGGGTCAAGCTATATCTGAAAAATAAATTATATGTGTGAATTAAAAATATGATGTTTGATTATTTATTATAAGATTGATTTATCAATTCGAAACATATACATACATTGTCACAACTATAAATTATTTCGTGTAACTTAAAAAAAACGTTATATTAAACCTACTCAAGTTCCATAGAATTTATAGGGTATCCTATGTACGATTGATTGTCGATAGAAATGAAGACGCATATAGTATAGTACAAATATAGTATACGTTAGTAGTCCAGTAAAGTACGC
Organism: Ophion slaviceki; assembly: GCA_944452715.1. NCBI lineage: Eukaryota > Metazoa > Arthropoda > Insecta > Hymenoptera > Ichneumonidae > Ophion > Ophion slaviceki. Next base: position 3,068 of record CALYCA010000259.1, on the reverse strand, counting down.
TGGTACTACATTTGTTTGTGTGTTTTCAAGTTTATTTCATTATTATAAATAAATGATATATAGTTTATCTGAAAATATTTTTTAATTATAATTATCCCTTCTTTGGAATATCGGTGAACTGCGGATGGGAGAGAAGGGGGGGAGCGGAGGGCAGCATATTGAAGTAGGCTTAAAGGAGGGTTAGTAGGGTCAGAAGAGGTTTAAAGGAGGGCTAGGAGGCTCTGCGAGCCACCGGTGAAAGGAGTCAAAGGAGAGTTAGTAGGGCGAAAGGAGGTTTAAAAGAGGGTCTGTAGGTTTGCGTAAGCATTAAATCAGGCTCACTAGGGTTTAAAGGAGGTTCAGATGAACCTACTAAACCTCCTTTGAGTGAAAAAGTCCAATTTCTGCCACTTTTGGAGGTTCAGTAGGTTCTGATATACATGTTTTTGAGATTTCCATTTGAACCTCTTGAACCTCCATTGAATGACAAATTGGGATCAAAAGGAGGTTTAAAGGAGGGTCTAAATTTCGACTCGGGCGGCATAGGGAGAACGTCCAGTGAAATTGTTGCATGACAACGCCAGGCCACACGTTGCTTACAATACAAAAGACATCGTAATGAGTCCTGGCTGGGACGTCTTGCAGCACCCGGCATATTCGCCAGACATTGCTCCATCCGATTACCACTTGTTCCGGTCGACGCAACGCGCCTTGTCCGATATGCATTTCCAATCAGTGGATGAGATCCGAAAATGCCTTGACGACTTTATCGTGTCCAAAGACGTAACATTTTTTCGAGATGGAATTCGTCAGCTGCTTGAAAGATGGCTCGAAGTTATAGAAAGCAACCGCGAATACTTTGATTTATCAATTTAATTTACTTTCTTTCAAAATAAACCTTGAATGTAGAATAAAAAATGGATTATTCATTTGTACGCCTAATACGTTAAATCTTTTAAATAATTATTCAAGTCACTATTAAGGCGTTACCCCCACTTGTAGCGCAAAAAAGGCCTTTTTCATGAATTTTTTTAAAAGAAAACTACAAAACTTTTTCAATCGATCAATATACCATCTTAAAGAACACATCTTGAAGAACTTTCAGTAATTTTTTTATTGAAAAATATTACATTGTTTAGTGGCAAATGGCCGTCAATGAAATAATGTTTTTATATACACGGTTTGCGGTGACCAACATTGCGGCGAAGTGGATCATCTGAAAAAAAATGCGGACGGATTTAGTCAGTATAAACTAGTCTTTAATCGAAGGATTTTAAAAAATATTCATTTTTCACAAAATGGCGGACAGTCAAAGTTAATGGTTCGATTTTAACGAAAAAAAAACGGCCGTTTTTTGGCTATAAAACGGCCATTTTTTTTCGAAAAAAAAATCGAACGATTAAAGACTACATTTTTATGTATTAAATAAGCCTGCAAAATTTCAAGAAGATCGGTTCATTAGTGTTCGAGTAATCTTGGTCACCGACTTCAGAAATGCCATTTTGAGAAAAACGCGTTTAAAGTTTCAATTTCAGTTTACACGAAGAAAATATTTTTTTTTGTAAACTTACATAGAGTCGTCTATTCCGGGCCCATACAGAAGTATGGGCCCGGATACTTATACTTCAAAAAAATGCAATAAAAAAATCGATTTTTTCAAAATCGCAAGTGGGGGTAACCCCTTAAAGGACGAAAATCGTAGTTAAAAAATGTCCTAAAAAATTGTAGGTCCGCGCTATTGAGGAAATCTCGGAGATGGTTCATACGAAACAGAAAAATCAACCGGTTCTAGATTGAGTATGTCAATGTCTATAGCGCATATCATACGATTTTTTATATATGCGAAAATAACAAAATGGCGGACATTTTTCGAAAAAAAAACGTTTTTTTTCACCGTTTTTCGCAAAAAAAGTAAATATCAAAATTAAAAAATCCTTAATACGTGCTACACGTATAGTTGTAGTGAATATGTAGTTCAAATTCCATCAGGATGGGTTCAGTAGTTTCGAAGATTTTATCGACAAGCCGTCGAAAAGCGTTGTTTAAAGTTTGTTTGGGTTACATAAATACATTTTAAAAGAAATTCGATGTATTTCGAAAGTGTATTTATTCAGTATAACAACTTTTACATCAATATCTATAATATAAACCTATCAAAAAAAAAATCATGACAACAGCCTTTTTTTAGCGTCTAAAGTGAGAAGACCGAGTATGCCTAATATCTTCCTCACCGAGTATGCCTAATATAAAAGATGTCTGCGCGAAAATCCACTGCCTACGACTCGTGCTGCGTAGTCTAGTGGGCACTCAGACCGACTGTCCACGGGCTACCCAACCTTGCCGATGCATTGCATCTCTTTGTTGGCTGGTAATTTCTAAATTTGCTGAACAAAAAAACGCAGACAACGGTTACTACTGTCCTGCGCGCAGCATTGCAAAAACTCGGCGTGTTTGACGTGTATTCCAAGTGTGTACAAGTTACGCGTAAGACACGCTGGACTTACATACCATAAGATCAAACTTGCGTCTACCTGGGTTATCTGATCTTTCAATCAACAGGCATACTTTGAGTGACGCACAGTAAGGCCCAGGTAGGAATTGACGATGAAAAAAGGGCTCGCCAAGCTCTGAAACAAGGCTCACATTTTTTTAATTCAGGCTGAGCACCAGCCTGATTTCAGGCCTAGCTGAACCTCTGAATGATAACGCGGTTTCAGGCTCTTGCACACAGGCTTGACCAAAGGCTGGTAGAAAAGCCTGTACTAAGCCTGAAACGACGAAACAACAAGGCTCAAAACGAGCCTTAATGAAGCCTTCACGAGCATTTATGACCAGGCTTTTCCCAAACTCTTCCCGAGGCTATATGAGGCCTGTTTTTAGTTTTCTATATTCTACATTTTGGTAAATTTAATAAAATTGTAAAGAATTCATTTGATTTGTTATATATATTTATTATTTGTTATATTATTTGTTACAAAATATATATAAAAAATATTTTAAAAAACAAAACTTTATTTTATTGCGTACTTTTATTTTCGTATATACTTTTTTGGGTACCTCATAAATATCGATAAGAGAATATGTTTAAA
>CALYCA010000258.1:0-18649 GCA_944452715.1 Ophion slaviceki | reverse complement strand
AATAGCTCTCACTAAATCGTCTGTAACTTGGTCAATTTTCAATATATTAACTTGAAAATTTTTTCACATATTCTTGAATGTGTATACTTTGAGAAAATGCAAAAAAAATCGACATTTTTTACCCATACAGTGGTGTCCCGCCTCAATGTGTAATACGTAAAAATCCGTAAGGGTCTAGGTATATTCGAAATAAGGAAATAAAATACAATAAAATATGCACAATGTATTTTTGTGTAGGGTGTCTCAAAATGACTTGACATTTTAATTTATTAATATAACGTATTATTAATTTGAATAGTACGAATATTTTTTAAAAATATAAGGTGCAAATATTGAGGTTATGTGGGGAACACAATATCCGATAAATGGCCGCCTCGTCCCTGTTTGCAAACGTTCACTCTTTTGACGAAATTTTCAATGACATTTTGGCATAATCGCGGACTAATTTTATTAATGGTGGGTCCAATTGCTTCCTGGAGCTCCGGAATGGTGTGTGGATCATTGACATACACTTTTCCTTTCAGAAAGTCCCAAAGAAAGAAGTCCAATGGCGTCAAATCGCACGATCTTAGTGGCCAATTTACATCGCCGCGGCGCGAGATAACACGACCATGAAACTTCGTCTGCAATGACTGCATTGTTTCGCCCGGAGTGTGGCAGGTTGCGCCATCGTGTTGAAAGAATATGTCTTCCAAGTCCATGCCGTTTATGCCATTTATCGGATATTGTGTTCCACACATAACCTCCATGTTTGTACCTTGTATTAAAATAAAAATATTCGTGCTTTTCGAATAAATAATACGTTTAATTGATAAATTAAGGGGCTATACTAGTGTGAACGCTGAAAATTTTGGTGATTTTCGGGAATTTTTCGGAAGAAAAGTACTCAATTAAATGTTTCGGAAAATTAAGAATATATTTGGCTATATTTGACCTATATTACATAATTTTTTCATAGAAAAATATTGAGATCCTTAGGAGGCGCCAAAAAGAAAAGTTCATCCACTGCTGACATGATTCCGGCCGATTGAGTAGCTGAAACCGAAAAAGGAACAAATGTCGTTAAACTGGAAGGTATTTCCTGTTCAATGACGTAGGATTTTCGAAAAATATCAAAATCTAACAAAATGGCGTAGTTATGAAAAAAAGTCTGTTTTCTTGCCTATAAAATGGTCATTTTTTTCAATGCCAAATCGTCCATTTTCATCCAATCAAAAATATCCTACGTCATTGTAGAGTAAATATATTCAAGAGTACTCAGTTCAAATTTCAAGTCAATCCGAAAATTGCTCTTTGCGTTACAATGTCAGCAAATTTGAAAAATCTCATTTCGTATTCTTAAATGTATAAAAATCTCATCTCATATTCTTGAAGGTATAAACTGTTGAAAAAGGCAAAAAAATCGAATTTTGAAAGCGTCTCGCTGGCATAGCCCCTTAAAATGTCAGGTAATTTTAAAACACCCTTTATATCGTATAAAATAAAATATACAATATGCAAAACTCCGTAAAATATAAGGACTTTTTATTTTTATGATGACCCCAAAAAAGTGTGCCAATTAAACACGAAACGTACCTTACGTGTGTACCATTGCGTATGTAAGCACCATTCGTGAAATAACGTTTGCGGGAGAAACGAATCGCGCTTGTTTTGAAATCTATCGCACACACGCGGAGAGACGACTCTTTAGCGAATGATTCATTCGGCAAAGCCCACGCCACGTTTATCCGCGGAAACGCGTACTGCTCTAATAATAGAGAAGTTTCCGCTGTGACGAGAGATGCACACAAGCTTTGCTGTTGAGCGCTTGCCCTCGAGTTTCCCGATTAAAAAGGAAAAAATCGGGTTCTGCAGTGAAAATATCGAAAACCGACAAATTTCGTTGGCTAGATGGCACTTGATTCAGCGGAAGTTCTACGCTATGAACAATTTAATTGGATCGCATCTGAAAGTTGAAAATTCCACGATTGGGTCCTTTTTATTCAAGGGGTCTTCTCACTTTGGTCGATAAAAAAGGCTATTTTCATGATTTTTTGATAGGTTTATATTATGGATATTGATATAAAAGTTGGTACACTTAAGGCGTTACCCCCACTTGTAGCGCAAAAAAAGGCCTTTTTCATGAATTTTTTTAAAGAAAACTACAAAACTTTTTTAATCGGTCAATATACCATCTTAAAGAACACATCTTGAAGAACTTTCAGTAATTTTTTTATTGAAAAATATTACATTGTTTAGTGGCAAATGGCCGTCAATGAAATAATGTTTTTATATACACGGTTTGCGGTGACCAACATTGCGGCGAAGTGGATCATCTGAAAAAAAATGCGGATGGATTTAGTCAAATATAAGTATAAAACTAGTCTTTAATCGAAGGATTTTAAAAAATATTCATTTTTCACAAAATGGCGGACAGTCAAAGTTAATGGTTCGATTTTAACAAAAAAAACGGCCGTTTTTTGGCTATAAAACGGCCATTTTTTTCGAAAAAAAAATCGAACGATTAAAGACTACATTTTTATGTATTAAATAAGCCTGAAAAATTTCAAGAAGATCGGTTCATTAGTGTTCGAGCAATCTTGGTCACCGACTTCAGAAATGCCATTTTGAGAAAAACGCGTTTAAAGTTTCAATATCAGTTTACACGAAGAAAATATTTTTTTTGTAAACTTACATAGAGTCATCTATTCCGGGCCCATACAGGAGTATGGGCCCGGATACATATACTTCAAAAAAATGCAATAAAAAAAATCGATTTTTTCAAAATCGCAAGTGGGGGTAACCCCTTAATGAATACACTATCGAAATACATTTAAAAAATGTGTTTATGTATTTATGTAACGTAAACAAACTATCAACGCGTTTTTCTCGAAACAACGATATTCGACGGCTTGTTGATCAAATCTTCGAAATTACTGAACCGAACCTTATGAAATTTTAACCACATATTCGATACAACTATAGTTATAGCGAACGGCAATAGCTATAGCATACGACTATAGCTATAGCAAAAACGGTGAAAAAATCACAGTATTTTTCGTTTTTTTTTCGAAAAATGTCCGCCATTTTGTTATTTTTGCATATACCGAAAATCGTATGATATGCGCTATAGCCATTAACATACTGAATCTTAAACCGTTTGATGTTTTTGTTTCGGATGATCCATCCCCGAGATTTCATCAATAGCACAGACCTACGATTTTTTTCGGACTTTTTTCAACTACCTTTTTCGTCTATAAATAGTGACTTAAATAAATTAAAAAATGTATATTTTAAATGTATTTCGAAAGTGTATGTATTAAGTGTAACAACTTGTATATCAATATCTGTAATATAAATCTACCAACAAAATTCATGAAAATAGCCTTTTTAGCGTCTAAAGTGAGAAGACCCCTTCAAGGATGTATATATTTTTCTTCAATATTCCTCCGCCTGCGTTTCCAGTCGGTCACCCATCCAAGTATTGGCCGAGTGCAACGCTGCTCGACACGGGAGTTAATTGGACTGAGATACTGGAATTTTCCGGGACTTTTACTGGACCCTCCAGTGAAAATTGATGTTCGACTTGGTCTCGAAAGTCTTCATGTTTTCATTCGAACCCACCCCATCCATTTTTACCGCACTCGAACTATATCCGGATCGAACCGTGACCCGAAATTTCTAAATCTGGAAATTCGCTCGAGGATATTGAGACTGGAGACCATCGATCGAAGTCAATCACTATCGGTCAAATATTTACGCCCCTGCTCGCGCGACGACCGAGCTATTTCTTATCGCCTCTAATCAGAGCCTGGTTAAGGTTGATTGCGATCCGAACCTAATGACGCACGGTTACGGTAATTCTCGGGGTCGATTATGATCAAATTTGTCATTGAGTTCAATTGATTGATCACGCTCTCTTGCGCTAGCTGAAAATTATGGGTAATTTGCGCACCGGACAAGAATTTCAAAGAATTGGCACAGATAAGAATGTCAATCTAAACGGTGCCTCAAAATGACGTAACATTTTAAATTGCGCGCCATTTGGGGGACGTGCGCAAATTACGTGACGCAATTTGGGGGGGGGGGGTCGGCCAAGCGTTACGGTCTACGTACGTGGAGGAGAAGGGGGGGGGGGGGTCAAAGCTTCGCGTTGAGGGTAGGGGTAGGGTATTCAGCGTGAAAAAAAAACACTTTTGTGCGAATTTTTTTCATCTCTATGGATAGAGTCAATTTATTGACACCTTTTGTACTTTGTTGAGTATCATTTCAAGAACATTCCGTGAAATTTGTACGCGAAAATATCCACAAACAAACCGGTAACAAAGCTTTTCCAAGAACGCCTTTGGAAAAACACGATTTGCGGTGCTCACTGCATCTCAGCTAGAAATTATCTGAAATCAAGTACCATTAAAATTTAGTCAAAGTATCATCAAATCTTCCCCCAACGGTCTTAGATAATTTTTTTTTTTCATTTCTAAATTTTTGGTGGTCATGTAAAGTGAAAAGTGCTATTTTTCACGAAAAATTCCGCCATTTCGGGGGTGGAAAACCCCTTCAATGTAAAAAGAAAATCTCAAACTCACCGTTGGGGGGGGGGGGTATTTTATATGTAGAAAGTGTGTACCAAGTTTGAAATAAATCGGTCATGTAGTTTTCAAATGGCAGTGAACACGGACTTTGAAAAAGTGGTTTCGAGAAAAACGCGTTTGAAGTTTAGAGAAGTCGGAGCTACAGTGTTAGAGGAGCGGGACTAAATAGTCAATAACTTCGAGAGTTTGCTGTGATTGACTTGAAATTTTGGGATTATATTCTTGAAATGTTTAACTATAAAAAAAGACAAAAAAAATCGATTTTTCAAAAGTGCAAACCCCTACCCTCCCCTTAAGTAACGATTTTAGAACTGCCAGAAAAAGCAAAATGTCTGCATGTTCACTTTTGAATTTGAAACTCGCGCGCAATTTCACAGCGGAAAATTGGCTGCGTTCCATACGAAATGTCAGTTAAGGGGCTATACCAGTGTGAACACTGAAAATTTGGGTGATTTTGGGGAATTTTTGGAAAAAAAGTACTCAATTAAATGTTTCGGAAAATTAAGAATATATTTGGCTATATTTGAACTGTATTACATAATTTTTTCTGGAAGGAATATAGGGAACTCTGGAAGGAATGTGAATGATGGAAGGAATAAAGGAAAGGATCGTAAAAGGAGAGAAATATATTCAACAGTACTCAGTTTAAATTTCAGGTCAATCGGATAAACGCTCTTTGAGTTGCAATGTCAGCAAATTTGAAAAATCTCATTTCGACAATAACGCGTTTAAAGATTCAACTATCGATTTTATACCTACGAGCGGTTGCTCTTTAGAAGGCTGCCATTCGGGGAGCATTAGAGATACGGCCTTGAAATTATTACAGGATATTCTTGCAAGTATAAACTGTCGAAAAAAGGCAAAAAATCGATTTTTTGAAAGTGTCACACTGGTATAGCCCCTTAAGGGACAAATTCTTTCCCCGGGCAAAATTCGAAAAAAAATTGTTTTGTTTTTTATAATTCTTTACTGTACATATATTCAAGAATATGTTGGCAACATTTTGTGCTCAAAAGTCCGAAAATTGACGGAATTACAGTTACTTTAGTGAGCACATGTAGCGCGACTGGTTGGTCCCCTTAATCCCTACATGTGTGGCATCGTTCACAATAGATGAGGTGCATGATCTTATTATTTTGTGAAATATAATGAAGATTAAGAACCGTCATATCGCCCACGACTAGATACTGCAATGTAAGTATCAATATTCGAGAAAAAAAAACACAACTTTATATAAAGAAAAACGAAGCGAAAACTTTGAACGCGTTTTTCTCGATACTACTTTGTTCGACCTTGTCCCAGCGAATGCTCAAAAACTTATGAACCGATTTACAATTCTTCTTTGCTCGACATTTTTGTAACCGCAGTGACTACGGTTGTACGTAGCCGATTTTTAAAATTGTGATAATTACTCATTTTAAAGATTGTTTGAATACAAAAAGGGCCTTTAAAATAGAAAAAAAAGTCCAAACTGTCGGCATTTTGTAAAAAACACCAGAATAAAAAAACGGCTACGCATTACGATAGCTAAATTTGTATAGATATCAATAAATTGATGACTTTTTATTTACAGATAACCTTTTATGAAAATGTCGATGGGACAATGAAGAGAATTTTTTTTTCGTCATCAAATCAAGGCATCTATCTCGGTTCATGTTAAAGATTTTTTCATAAAAAGCTGCATAAAACTAGAAGAATATATATAAGGAGTACAACTTTGCAGTGACCGTTTTTTTCAAAAGTTTAAGGCTTTATTATAAAAAAGTGGATACATATTTTTTAATCAAAGTACTGCCCGTCGCTAGCTACGACCTCGGCCCATCTTTCAGGTAGCATTCGAATCCCGCGTCGATAAAAGTCTTGGTCCTTGGAGGCAATCCAGGAATCGACCCAATTTTTGACTTCTTCGTAAGTACCGAAGTGCTGGTCAGCCAAATCGTGTGCCATTGACCGGAACAAGTGATAGTCGGAAGGGGCAATGTCTGGAGAGTACGGCGGGTGGGATAAAACCTCCCATTTCAGCGTTTCCAAGTACTTTTTCACGACATTTACAACATGGGGTCGGGCATTGTCATGCTGCAGTATCACCTTGTCATGTCTTTCGTTGAATTGTGGCCGTTTCTCTTTGAGTGCCTTACTCAAGCGCATCAACTGACGTCGGTAGAGTTCCCCTGTGATGGTTTCGGATGGTTTGAGCAGCTCATAGTACACAACGCCCAGCTGGTCCCACCAGATACACAGCATCACTTTGGATCCGTGAACATTTGGTTTGGGCGTCGATGACGGAATATGACCAGGCAGTCCCCATGATTTTCGGCGTTTAGGATTATCGTAGTGAACCCACTTTTCATGTCCAGTCACAATCCGGTGCAAAAATCCCTTCCTTTGTTGTCTTTGGAGCAGTTGTTCACAGGTGAAAAATCGGCGCTCGATGTCTCTCGGCTTCAACTCATGCGGGACCCAGTTTCCTTGCTTTTGGATCATACCCATATCCCGGAGACGTTTTGAAACTGCTTGCTGGGTTACTCCTAACGTCTCGGCGAGTTCCTCTTGAGTTTGGCACGAATCCTGGTCCAGCAAGGTCTCCAATTCTGCGTCTTCAAAAACTTTCTGCCTTCCGCCACCATGCTTGTTCTCGACCTCAAAATCTCCAATTTTGAAGCGTTGAAACCACCGCCGACACGTTTTCTCACTAATAGAATCCTCCCCGTAAGCATCTACAAGCAAACGGTGGGCCTCAGCCGCAGATTTCTTGATGCTGAAGAAGTAAATCATAACCTCCTGCAAATGCTGAGAATTCGGTTCGTAGGTTGCCATGTTTGAGTGCCTATAACTTTATAATGCATACACGTATCCGTTAGCTTCTTTAAATTGTTTACATTGGCAGAGCCTCTAGTTTAAAATGCCACTTTTTTATTGAGCTAGGGCCACTACTTCGGCCGCAGTGGCTCTCTAAGTAAAACGGTCACTGCAAAGTTGTACTCCTAATACTTCATAAAATGAGTATAAACCCGATCCTCTAATAATTAGTTATGTCTATGAAAAAATAGCAATTATTGACGTTAAAGCACCCATTACGTAACTAGATGGAGGGGGGGGGGGGTTCCGGCCACGCGTTACGGTCCTGTTACGTGGGTGGAGGGGGGAGGGTGAAAAATTGGGAAATTTAGCGTTACGTAATGTGTGTACGCCCCCTTGTTGCAAACATAGGGTACTTAATCTTAGACAACTGGCATGAGGAAGTAATAAAAAATCACATATTCTTGGAGATCCTCATTCAGCGATCTACAACCTACAAAAAAAGATTTTCAATAGTAACAAAAATAAGGAATTGAAGCAAACGTTCACTGCATGCCAACGATGCAAACTTCAACCCCGTGACAAACGTACAGGATTGTGTGCGAAAAAACGACGATAACGAATAAGTAGAACGTTCGTGCTGGACGACCGAACTCTTTCGTAATTGTCAGAGAGTAGCGTACCATCGTTAAGAAGATCATTATTGCGTTGGCCCAACAATATCCCGTTGTAAGCTCGTTGTATTCCAAGAGCCATTGCGGAATAGCGTCGTACGTACTCCCTTTTACGTGTGTGCGAAATTTCCCACACACGCTTTCGTGCTGTCTCATCCGTGGGGAAAGCCCTGTCAGGTCTTGTCGTGGTTTGATTGTGTTGGTCCAACTCTACTGTGTGTGTATAACGAGCCGGAATTAGAGGGTCTGGAAACATGAGAGAGAGAAAGAGAGGGAGAGAGAGAGAGAGAGAGAGAGAGAGAGAGAGAGAGAGAGAAAGAGAGAAATGAGGATTACATTGCGTGCTGGAAATAAGGATGCATGCCCCTCAGCAAACGACCACCCGATTCACCTGAGACCAAGAGCGAGACAGAGAGAGAGAGGGACTACAGATCGATTTTTTCTCGTACCTCCAAACTTTCAAATTACCGCAGTAGCGCACACATACAGCACACGTTCGAAGATACAGGCTGACTCGAAATAAATCGCAAATAAAGGATGTCTCAAAATGACCTGACATTCTAGTTTATCAATAAAACGCATTTTTTATTCGACAAGTACGAATATTTTTATTTTAATAGAAGATACAACACAATATCCGATAAATGGCATAAACGGCATGGACTTGGAAGACATATTCTTTCAACAAGATGGCGTAACCTGCCACACTGCAGGCAAAACAATGCAGTTATTGCAGACGAACTTTCATAGTCGGGTTATCTCGCGCCGCGGCGATGTGAATTGGCGACCAAGATCATGCGATTTGACGCCATTGGACTTCTTTCTTTGGGCTTTTCCGAAATGAAAAGTGTATGCCGAAAAAATAGACTTTTTGGGGATTTTTTTCAGAAAAACTACAAAATAAATCGACATTACAAAACAGGTGTTTATCATACATATCAGTGACTGTATACAATAATTTTTTTGATGCGATTAATTTCAAAATGGCGGCTGTGCAGCGTTTATCTCAAAACTGCATTTTTTAAGTTGGCCGGATACATAACTCGGACAATTTTCAACCGAATCACTTCAAATATTGAATATATCTGGGAAAATACATTGTCTATGGAAGTACGTAGGATTTTTTTTCTATTTTGCATAGTTTATTTGTTATTAATAATCATCTGACAATTTTTTAGGCAAATTTTTCACCTTCCAAAAATTTGCCTAAAAAATCGTTAATGAAAAATAAACTATGCAATATAAAAAAAAATCCTACGTACTTCCATAGACAATGTATTTTTCAAGATGTATTCAACATTTCAAGTGAATCGGTTGAAAATTGTCTGGGTTATGTTTCCGGCCAACTAAAAAATGCAGTTTTGCGATAAACTCTGCACAGCCGCTATTTTGAAATTAATCGCTTAAAAAAATTATTGTATACAGTCACTGATATATATGATAAACACCATTTTTTGTAATCTCAGTTTATTTTGTAGTTTTTCTGAAAAAAAAAATCCCCCAAAAGCCTGTTTTTCGGCCTCTAGAGTGGCCTAAGGCCTTAATGAAATTAGTCCGCAATTATGCCAAAATGTTATTGAAAATTTCGTGAAAAGAGTGAACGTTTGCAAACAGGGACGAGGCGGCCATTTATCGGATATTGTGTTCGACACGTATCCTCCATTTTTGTACCTTATATTAAAATTTAAATATTCGTACTTTTCAAATAAATAAAACGTTTTATTAATAAATTAAAATTTCAGGCCATTTTGAGACACCCTATAATTCCCAACCCATTACCGGCCGACATCCTGCACGATAGACCATTACCTATTGTGCATTTTGTTCAACTATCAGCAGCAAATTTTCAAAATGTATCTATTGAGAAAAAAAACACCATCAAACGCTTCCATTTGTCAAAAAATGGCCGAAATATAAAATTCGATGTTTTGTGAATGAACCTGTACGACAAATTATTTACTACGATCTGTATGGGGTGACGTGCACAGTGACTCGGTCACGCGATTAGCTCGGTAATCCTCTGGTGCACCATATATACATTGGATAAATATACGTTTTCTGTGATACATGCGAACACATTTGTGTCTGTGTATATCTATATCTATGGGGAAAATATATTTTGGCCCTGCTATCTCGTTTCTCCATATACATGTGTATACAGGGTGGCCCGACAAGTGACGTCCAAAATGAGAATCTAGATGCCTCGTATTTTTCCTATCGGAATCATTCCCATGTACACTACCGACCAAAAGTTTCCGAACACTTCACATAGTTGCAAACCTTTCAATCACTGGATAATTGCGAAATAATGTTAGAATAATATCGTTTATTTCATTTAATATTTTACGAAGATATTATATAGCTCTGTATAATTAATTATATTATTTCAATATAATTTTGCAATTATTCAAATTCATCGAAAGTTCTGCAATTATCTGAAGTGTCCGCAAACTTTTGGCCAGTTTGTTGTAGAAATTATTTAGTTTTCGAGAAAAACGTTCTTTTTTATTTTTCTCTTCTGTGTATGTAATTCACTCGCGATTTTTTACTCGTGTTATCGTTATCCTGTGCACTGTTAAGTGATAAATAAATAACCAGCTGAAGACTAACGTGAATGCCTCAGATTTTAGGCGAGGATCAGTCACTAAAGTTCAAATGACGAAAAAAAAGTACTTATATTAGGGTGAACCGGCCAGTGAATGGACGAATAACGACGCGAAAGGATTCAAATGGACGGTAAAACGAAAATATTATGAAAACTATTTCATTTACTGCTATAGCTAACAAAACGTATTATTCTGATCGTAGAAAAGACATATTCGAATTGTCACAAATAATATTGGAGGAATTGATAAATGAGTAGCGAAATGACTGAATCGTCAGTGAATGGACGAAATTATCAGTCCACCAGTAAAAGGACGTGTAGTGTAGATGAACGCTGTAAAGGATAACGATTTATTAGTTATTTTGATTGAATGCGAGATTTATCACTGTGTTGCACAAAAACTATAATATTCTTATACATACGAGTATTATATTTGTTATTACGATTTCGTAGAAAATACACAAAGCTTTTTTGCATCTCAACGTGACATTCTCAAAAAACTACCAAAGTTTGTTTCGACAGAGAAACAGAAAATTAAGTTTTTTCGGAATAAAAAAAACGAATGAAACGCTTTTATGAGAACATTCAATGGAATGTACATTGTCATGTCTACGCAGTAATTAATTTTGAAATTTTCAGAAGATGAGCTACATTTTTTACTCTGCTTTGAGAATTATTAGAACAGAGCCCATATGTTTGATCACTGGAAAGAAGTTAGAATACAGCACCAGTGCATACGCGTGTATAATTCCGATCTATTATTACGAATTTATTCAAAAATTTTGCAAAAGATCAAAGATCGATTTTATTTCAAGTGATAAAAGTAATACTTAGCTTTAAAACTTATAAAAACTATTGTTTTCGCCTTAAGAACACCTACTGTGCACAGCCGTGACGTATTCTACCACAAACTAGACAAATTTCGTGTGGCGTCAAAGTTCGATATTAATCCTTCGACTGCACACTTCCGCCACGAACCTCGGACTGCATATGGGGTCGATCCGACCCCTGACGTTTTTCAGATCGTTGTATTTCGGTAAATATGCATTTATTTTGTAGAGACGTTTTTTGTAGTCAATGATCATTATTTTATGGCCCAAAATTTATTTAAAAAAAAATCCAAAATTAAGTCCCCAAACGTTTGTTCAAAGTTGCGTTGAAAAATACGTACTTGCACGAAAAAGATCATGATGTTTTTTTCAAAACATAAAAAAAAAATCGTTTGAGGTTTTTAAAGAGGAAGGCTTGTTGATACGAAAATATAGTGTCAACCTTCTTTCCAAAAAGTATATTTATTCGGAGGTTTGAATTTGGGCATTTTCGGGATAGTGAAAAATGGAAAAAATCGACTCCTTCGGGAGATTAATTGTTGCAAACGTATATTTTCCACATTTTTTTACATCAATGACTTATTATGATCAGCATTCCAAGTACATAATTTACTATAGTAGCGCAAAAAAAATATCTGTAAGCATTTTCGATCGTAACTTACTTACATGTAGTAATGAAACACCAAATGTGACAAAAAAAAGGTTTCACTTTCACCGCACTACTGGATAAGCGGGGTCATTTCGACCCCAGGTCCTTTTTCGACAGCTGTCCTCAGTACACGGTCAGGTTGGGGAATGAGTGTCCACCTACAGAGTAGGAGTGGGGTACCATTCCAGCGCCGCACTGCGGCCGAATAGATTACTCCGTTTTGCGATACAGTCAGTTGAAAAAAAAATGGGGTCAAAATGACCCCGTGTGCAGTCGAAGGGTTAAACCAGCAAATCGGTCTCAACGACATCTGTAATTTATTTTGCTATATCATAGTGATTCGAATTGTCATCAAAAATTCATATTCTTCACTTATTTTGAATATAAATCAGCTTTCGTCCATTCACTGACTGGTTTACCCTAGTCTAAATGGTTTACCCTAGCCAATTGCTTTTTAAGGGGTTACCCCCACTTGCGATTTTGAAAAAATCGATTTTTTTATTGCATTTTTTTGAAGTGCAATTTGAATTGCAGTTTTTTTTTATGCCCGGAATAGATGACTCTATGTAAGTTTACAAAAAAAAATATTTTCTTCGTGTAAACTGAAATTGAAACTTTAAACGCGTTTTTCTCAAAATGGCATTTCTGAAGTCGGTGACCAAGATTACTCGAACACTAATGAACCGATCTTCTTGAAATTTTGCAGGCTTATTTAATACATAAAAATGTAGTCTTTAATCGTTCGATTTTTGTTTTCGAAAAAAATGGCCGTTTTGTAGCCAAAAAACGGCCGTTTTTTTCGTTAAAATCGAACCATTAACTTTGACTGTCCGCCATTTTGTGAAAAATGAATATTTTTTAAAATCCTCCGATTAAAGACTAGTTTATACTTATATTTGACTAAATCCATCCGCATTTTTTTTTTCAGATGATCCACTTCGCCGCAATGTTGGTCACCGCAAACCGTGTATATAAAAACATTATTTCATTGACGGCCATTTGCCACTAAACAATGTAATATTTTTCAATAAAAAAATTACTGAAAGTTCTTCAAGATGTGTTCTTTAAGATGGTATATTGATCGATCAAAAAAGTTTTGCAGTTTTCTTAAAAAAAATTCTTGAAAAAGGCCTTTTTGCGCTACAAGTGGGGGTAACGCCTTAAAACTTCCAGTCGCCTTTTTAACCTATGGTCGCTCAGAGACTTTTGATCTTCTTGACGAGTAGAATTTTTTGAGACAATGAAAAATTCGACTTTGAATTTTAGCGTCAAGGTCAATTTTGCGGCTACTAGTTTTGATAGATCTCCACCGATCTCGAGCTGGACAATCATCTGGCGAAGTGGCGACTAATCATTACTTTTCAACCTGTACATGCACGAAAGGAAAAAAAAACTTATGCCACGGGAAAACTCGAAAAAAATTGAAAATGCTTTTTCACGAAAATTAAAAATGGTCGTAGAACATGCACCGGAGTGATGTGAATAGGAGGCGTCTAGATATTTCTTCTAGACGTCACTTTTTGAGCCACCCTCTATATACGCACGCACACATATGCACGCCCCGTTACATAAAAGAGAGGAAGCGGCGCCCACAGGCACACGTATAATATTACCTTTTCGCCTGATTTCTATCTATTAAAATCCCCCGATGATTTATTCGCCGCATCCGTGACGAACTAGCACACAATCGCGTGCCCAATCGATCGGATTAGACATCGGACGTAAAGAAAAAAACTCTTTCACTCGCAATTCAATTATCGTTGTTTCGTTTGCATTAATAAAACACGATAAAGAACCCATATGGGCGTAGATATTCAATGAAACGAAGGTTACTCGTCTTCTATCAATCACGAAGGAATCGATTGACAGAGAACAAAAATATTCAACAAAAAAAAAACACTTGTATTTGACAGGTGGAAATTCGGTGAGGAAAATGAATCCGGAGGGGGAAGAAAATCCTGCGGTTGGAAAAAAAGTTGAAAAATGTTACGAGAAATTTAATTCGGAGAGCTATGTGGAAGGGATGAAGGAGGCGAGGGGTGGGAAGTACGAAGTGAAGGGCCGAACGCACAATTTCGCGTTTGGCCATGCACAATCCTTGGAGCACGTGCCTCGGTAACATTCAATTACGGTCCGTGATAATTATTAATTGAGCGACTTGAATTACCGCGAGCTCAATTTAGAAACCCCTCGAATAAATGAAATGATGTATATAAATATGTATTCACACGCGCGCACGTGCGCGCGAATATATACAGGGTGGTTGGCAATTATACGTGCAGAAATTGTCGTAGGTATACAATTCGATTGCCATACATGTCCCCACTTCCTGATAGGCTTCGGGATTCATACATTGCAATCCAATTTGGATTCTAAAGGATTCCCACATTATTGAGGTAGTTCTGTAGGTACACGTATGAGCCAAAAGTTTCGGTCGAAGCGTATAGCAACATCCAATGCCATACGATGCTGTTGGTTGTACATTTTTGACAGAGCTTGTACCCTCTATATGTCCTACACATTCGCACCTCGTGCATAGATAGGTCTCATACTCGTATAGAGAGCGGCGCTGTAATCGTGGCAAGAGCGCGATTTTCCTGCAGTCATAGCGTTGAGCTTCCTACGATCCGTTTTTCGCGAAATATTTTATGTAAATAAAAAAAGCGTGAAAACGTCAACCCAAATGCGATACAAAGGAAAGTTTACAAGAAAAAAGGCGCTTGCTAAAAGACTGAAAGCTGTGGCAGCCATGTGTCGAGCAAATGCGGCTAAACGCGATGAGAATAACCATAACCTCAACGATCAGCAACAAAAATTCGCTGTCGAAGGACGTCGGATCGTGGATTTACAACATCTTGTCGACAATTTAAATTGTATTCGCTGTAACAAAGACAAATACATGCATAAATACATGATAACATTGAACAAATTAAATTTGTTTGCAGAATAAATTTATTTCACATCCGTCTCAGAATTACTAGAACTCGGGGAAAAAAAAACACGCTTCGAGTTCCCAGACCACGCGCCCATCAGCTGGCTGCAGCGTACACTGTTGCCATTCCGTTACAGATGGTTGGGCCCGAGTTCGGTGTGGGATAAAATTACCACTTTTCATAAGTCGATATCTCCGAAACTAAACGGTCAAAGTTTGTCATTTTTTTTAAACTCAATCCCACAATAGTACTGCGTACACGTGTGTTTTTATTTTGAAATCCTAAGACCCGTTTACAACCTATATCGAGAAATGCGAGCAAACTCCTATCGGTTTACGTGTCAGGTATAGGGATCGCGTACAAAAATACGCATAATCAATTGCAATTATCTCATGAACTAAACGCCGAAGCGAATTGAATTTTTGGGCATCAGTCCATGAAAGTCATATCTACACCATACTTACACTGTAAAAAAATTCTGTATGAAAATTAATATACAAGTGTAGGAAGTTTTTATGCGGATACCGCTTATGAAATTTCAGATACGATTTTGAAAATCCAAACCAGGTTATTTTAAAAATGAAAGTGTAGTTCCGTAATATTAATATACTTGTGCGTTTGAAAAATAATGCACGTGTAAAGAAATAATCACATCCAAGTATATTGAAATTATGAACCATTTGCTGATATCAATATACAAGTGTATATTAAATTCAAGAACCATTTGCTTATATCAATATACGGGTGTGTATTAAAATTACTGATCATAAGTATTAAGTTTATTTCAGAATTGATAATTGCAATACGTTTTTCTGTAAAAATTATCAAATTAAGACCACTCAATTCATAGACTGTATGATGCTTTCGTGATACTTGTGTATATGATTTTTTCGCAGCTTTATCCCATAATTAATATTGAATACTTGAATAATAAAATTTAAATGCAGTGAAATCACTGCACGTATGTTATTTTTTTTCTTTATATATGTATTCCTCAGAGGCACGGGCCTTCTCCTTTTACCATCCTCTCCTTTATTCCTTCCATCATTCACAATCCTTCCAGAGTCCCTACATTCCTTCCAGAGCCCCCCCCCCCTAGAGTATTGACCGCATCCACTCTTTCCTAATACACTACTGTATCGCATTTGCACGAGGGCCCAGGGAAACTGCGAAAAACCTGGGCCGATACAGGCGGCCATCTTTCAGTTGTATTACCATGAGAAACTCAGACAAACTGTTTCCCACTCAGAGGTTGACGCGCAAACCAGTGCACGGGCAAACGGTCACCGCTCCAAGTATTGGCCGCGCCCAATGCTGCTTATTAACTTCAGTGACCGCCGAGCCCGCACACCGACCGCGCGTCCATCTCTGTCCACTGCACGATTGTGTTTGAAATTCATGTGATTTTGAGATATCGTCCGGGTCAACAATTATGAAAATCATAAAATGTTTCTTCAATATTAATATACGAACACATTAAATTCAACTTATCTGTGATTTGTTTTTGACAAACAATTGTTAATCTAAGTGACTTTCGTCTTGGAAATTTCTGAATGGAATCACAGTATTCATGTACTGGATGGTATTATTCCGAGAAGTACATCATCGATATTCCTAAAGATTTGTCTTATATTTAACTCAGCGTCGATGAGAAATAATATCAGATAGGGGTACAATCACGATACTTTCCAATTCCAATTCAGTTCCACATGTATTATATTTTTCAGGCAGCCGTAAATAAATTTCAAACTTGTTTTGTATTTTCAATACTCTGTTTTTTATAGTTGATTTATTATACATCTGTAGTAATTTTCAATTGAAGACACGCGTTAATACAATACATTTCCCACAAATTTACAAACTTGCCTTTGAAATTCCATGTTGCATCTATAAAATTCTATATCCACGTTAGAATTTCATGTTCCTGTTTTAAATTTACGGTACAAGTGTTTTAAATTTAATTTCATCTACCGAGTTCGTAAAATTCAATTCCTTTGTATCTTAAATGTATTGTAAATTTCATATCATTTTTTACAGTGTAGATTTCAGCCAATTCCTAAGATTTGACGAAACCTACAGAACTATTTCAAACAGAATCCGATACGATTCTCGGATCTCATCGCGTATTCTGTACCTACGTTAAATTTTCCAGATGAAATACATATATATGCAAATTATAAATCTTATTTAAAAAAAAAGTATAAGTCGCTTAGAATATTTTTTCAAAATCGATTTGTATCACATGACTGGAAATCCACTGTAATTGTCGTTTGTTGTTTATATTACTGCACTTTGACATAATGTAACAGGGTGATTGACAAGTATACGTGCAAAAATGTCGTAGGTATCCAATTGGATTCTCATACTTGCCCCCACTTCCGATAGGGATCCAATGACCCATCGCATTGGATCCCTTTACTGAAACGTCACGCTCGTCTATTCTAATCGGGATTCATACATTGGAATCCAATGTGAATTCTAAAAAATTCCCACTTTATTGAACAAAATCCGATACGAATGTCAATGGATTCCATCGCATGCTGTAGGTTGAATTTTCGAAATGAAATATAAAAATATACGAAATGAGTGAAGCTTAAAAAAATATATAAATCTTATCTTAACAAGGTATAAAATGCTTGCAAGATTATATTTTAAAGATCGATTTGAATCACATTACTGAAAATCCACTGTAATTATCGTTCGTTATTTATATTACTGATTAAGATGACATACTTTTTCTTCTATGATAAATATTTAAAAACATGACGTCGTATGAATTAAAGCCGAGCATATATCCATAAAGGTTTATTATTATTATTAAATAGAATCAGTTTTAGGACGGTAGTTACTTAAATAAAAAATCGAAAAATAAAAAAACCACATGTGAGTCGAGGTGTGTAAGACGACATACTTCAGTCTAAGATGACCTACGTATGTCATCTTATCTCTGGTCTCTATCTCTGGTATTTGGGGGTGAAAAAAATTCAAAAAACTCTCAAAGGCACAGTATATTCTTGGAGAATAACATATATTCTAATTTAATCTTGGCTTGTAGCTACCGCTCCAACCTCCTTAAAAAATAGTAAGTAGACACTAAGTAGATATAATATAGATTAAAGTAAAAACATTACAGTATCGTTTTGGCGGAGCAGAATATACATTTCCGCGTGAAAATAAAAATGATAATATAATATTATAATATTATAAAAAAATAATTATAAAATTATAAAATATGATACATTATAATAATTTTTTATAATAAAAATTATAAAAATATAATTTTTAGTAAAAGTGTCCTGAGTTAATTCCACGACTGTACT
The DNA here is from genome assembly GCA_944452715.1 of Ophion slaviceki. Classification (NCBI taxonomy): domain Eukaryota; kingdom Metazoa; phylum Arthropoda; class Insecta; order Hymenoptera; family Ichneumonidae; genus Ophion; species Ophion slaviceki. Next base: position 268 of record CALYCA010000258.1, on the reverse strand, counting down.
GTGCCATTGTTTACTACTTGGACTTTGAACACGAATACTCGGGCAATTTTTGTCGCAAGACCTTTGAAAAAAAAGCGTTCTGCTCACAATTACGCAGCCTATATGCTGTCAAAGGTAACCCCAATAGTTATGTATCACCCTGTAGATGCACTCGTTGATTCATGCCTAGGGCTGCTCCACGTTCGTGTGTGACCCCGCCAGGGTCAATCGCGATCTACTTTTATCTATACCACTTCTATCGTGCATCAGCTTCCAATTTTATTTATGC
>CALYCA010000257.1:0-16978 GCA_944452715.1 Ophion slaviceki | reverse complement strand
AAATTGTCGACAGGTCAAATCATGTCCTACTATGTGCTGGAATTTCAGTTTGGCAAAATCCCACCGTTTTCGAGATAAAAATAATCGGCTTTTGGTTTTTCGCATGCCATTTCTACAAATGATAACTTTCTTTGCCCCGGTTTGTAAAAAAATACTCTTGGTCATTAGTTTTATCTAGAAAAGTCTTCTTTTTAACCTTAAATGTTAAGGAAACTTTCCGAAAAAAGATCTTATGCAGAATATTCATACGAACCAATTCGAACATCTGACTTTGATAGCCTGCGTTGTCAAAAAAAAATGTACTACGCATATCGTGCCAATGACTTTAAAAAGTTGCTCAGTTGTTGTCGATTCATATTATTTGTAGAAATGACATGCAAAAAAACGAACAGCGGATGATTTTTTTTTCGAAAAATAACATAACGCTCAAAATCTCGAAAACCGTGGGACTTTTACTAAACTGAAACTTCAGCATATAGGACGATCTATCCCATCGACAGTTGCAGGATTATAACAGGACACCCTGTATGAATATATATATATATATATACACACTGGCGTGTGTCTAGCACCCTTGCGGGGCTTTCATAACTCGAGCCGACACGTCCCGACGGCGCCATCTTGAGGGTTTCGTCTTTCCACATTCCGTGCGTGTGCAACGCGATACATGAGGAGGCAATGGTGTGTCACTGCAAGATATATGTGTATATATATGTATATATATATATATATATATATATATGTATGTATATATAGTCCAAAATGGGCGAAAAAAGCGCGAGAGCAAAAGGGGGATGGTTAGAGTTTTGTTTTTCGTACGTGTGTGTGGATGCGTTCTTAACGTTGCGAACAAAAATGTCGAGGCTTGAACGTGCCGAGAGGAGTTTGAGTTCCCTAGCCGGGTGGAAAAAGGCGAATGACCGGGCGGCTTCGACGTACGTGAAGGAAAATACAAATGGTCAATTTTATTATTCCGCAACGGGAATTCGGCCAGAACGACATTCTTATTCATGCTTTTTATATTGTTGCTCTCTTTTCTTTCCATCAATCCGAGAGGGTTACACTGCCCACATTTGTGAAATTGAACAATCCGTGTAACACGGTCGAAATTTTACGTACGAAGAGACTCAACCCAATTGAATTTGTGGTAAAAGTTAGCAGCAGGAATTGCCGAACCGCCTGGACGTTTTTCTTTTATTTTCGATTTTTTACTTAATTCGTATGTAGATTACAGTTTTTGAGAAAGGAGAAAAAACAGAACGGCGTCTGGCTCGAATATCCGGGGGTTGTTTGGACGGTTTAAATCGTCCCTAGAGAGAGCCCGCTGGTAGACGAGAAGCCTGTGGCACAGTGACAGTGGGACGCGAACCCGTAGAGCGAGCTAGTAGGTAAATACCGAGCATAGCCAGACAGACTCATTTTTTTCCAGTACAATTTTTTTCCTTCCCTTTCTTGATTTTTCCTCTCGCTCTCTCTCTCGCTCCTTCCCTTCGTCTCTCTGGCTCTCCACGTTCCTGTGATGTAGAGTCATCCGCGAATAAAAAATCCCGTGAAAAGAGAACGAAGTACGGCTGAGGGGAGAAAAAAATCGCGGGAGGACGAGGGAAATCGAGATGGTAAGATTTTGGGATTTTGTCGGGAGTAATGGGACTCGTCTTTCGCGTGATCCACCTAGGAATGGGATAGGAACGTGTGTGTGTGTGTGTGTGTGTGTGTGTGTGTGTATGCACATATATACACAGGGTGTCCCTCTTATCTCTGCCACCCGAAATGACTCGATAATTATCGACGTCATAAAAAAAATGTTCCTGACAAAAGTTGTACGGCGTGAAGAGGGCCATCAAATGCGACCCATTTTTTTATTTATTTCGGTGGAGGCGCTGCCGCACAGTGACGGTCACCTCCACTTTTTTAAATGGAATGGTACATTTTTTTCAAACATCTTATGGAGCACCTCGAACCGCATGAAAAACATTAGGGGGTTAAAGTCGTTCAAGGTCATTCAAGGTCACCTATTGAAAGAAAATACAAATCTAAATATCTTGGACCAGTACCAAATCTTTGATGATGATCCGAGCTATTTAGATTTTTATCATCGATACTGACCTTGAACGACCTTGAACGACTTTGACCCCCCAATGATTTTTTATGCGGCTTGAGGTGCTCCACAAGATGGTCGAAAAAAAATGTACCATTCCATTTTAAAAAGTGACCTGCTCTGCGCGTCAGCGCCTCCGCCAAAATAAAAAAAATTGGTCGCATTTGATGGCCCCCTTCACACCGTACAACTTTTACCTGGAACGTTTTTTTGTGACGTTGATAATTACCAAGTTGTTGAGGGTGGCAGAGATAAGAGGCACACCCAATATATATATATATATATATAACTAATATATAAAATATAATAACATATATATATAATAACTAATTTATATATAATATATAAAATATAACAAGGTGTCCTGTTATAAATGGATAATCCTGTAACTGTCGATAGGTCAGATCGTGTCCTACTATATGCTGAAATTTCAGTATCGTAAAAGTCCCACGGTTAAAAAAAATACTCTTGGTTATTTGTTTTATCTAGAAAAGTCTTCTTTTCAACCTCAAATGTTAAGGAAACTTTTTGAAAAATAATCTTATGCAGAATTTTCATACAAACCAATTTGAGCTTTGATAGCCTGCGGTGTAAAAAAAATTACCACGCATATCGTACCAATTACTTAAAAAAGTTGCTCAGTTATTGTCGATTCATATCATTTGTAGAAATGGCATGCGAAGAACAAAAAGCAGATGATTTTTTTCGAAAAATAACACAAAGCCCAATATTTTGAAAACCGTGAGACTTTTAATAAACTAAAATTCCAGCACATAGTAGGACACGATCTGACCTATCGATGGTTGCAGGATTATCCATTCATAACAGGACACCCTGTTATGCATTTACATTAATATAGGTACATACATTTATATAGGCAAACACACTGTATATACATTTATATAGGCAAACACATTCTCTCGAGCGACCTATGGTTTTGAGGTGAAAGAGTATAGGTCTAAAAGACCAGGAGAGGGGGGGTTAAGAAAGAGTAAATGTTAAGGTCGTACGAGGGGAAGAGGGCGGTAAAAGCGAGCAGAGACCGAATCCCGAGGTGAAACGCGCTCATGGGGCAAATGTGTGGAAGTAGCGAGAAGGTACGAGAGGAAGAAGGAAAAGTCGCGGGTAGGTTGAGAGGGCACGAGCGCTGGATTCGCGGGATAAGCGTGAGATAGGGCTGTCAAGAAGAAAGATGAAGCTAACGCGTGTTATTCAGTATAGTGTGTGTGTGTGTGTGTATATATATATATATATATGGCTAATGGAGATAAGAGTACGTGAATGTGTACTTGTCTTTATATTCTTGTACTTGCATTACATAATACAGCTGCCCTGTACACGTGCATAGAGGGCAGCTCAATCCAACTGGACCACATTATTTTTAACTTTCACGAATGTCCGTAAATTTAGAATTTTTCTCTACTTGCCATACAATCAGGTAGACTATATTGCACAGTTTCTTTTTATTACTTTCGAATGTTTATTCGTATCACACATTAAAAAAAAAACATATCGGCTACTTAACGTCGCCATTTTGGATTTTTAACCAAAAAAATTGTTTTCAACGTCCTCCTTTGAACCCTAAAAGCTTTATTATACTCATTACTAAATCGGAGCAGTATTTTTCAAGAGAAACCAGGTGTAAGATTAAAATGTATAGGTAGTATAGTACACGTATAGTAATTTAAGACACCCCGTATATACAGGGTGTTAGGAAGGTCGGTGCAAAGCTTTAAGGGGGTGATAGGTCACCTCATCAGGAACATATCTAACCTAGGTTACCGTAGTCGAAAGTCGAAGGATTTCGAGTTATCATGGTAAGTGTGATTTTTGGAAAATTTTCGGAAATTAGGTGCTAACTCGTTTACCTTTTATGTTAATACTATTTTTTTTAAATTGCATTAACATAAGAGGTTTTTTGTTTTTTGACAAGTTTTTAATTATTCAACACGTTCCATTTCGTTAGTTGTGTGGATACGGATGATTGTATTGGTGTTTGTCGATTGAATACACATTAAGGGGCTATACCAGTGTGACACTTTCAAAAAATCGATTTTTTTGCTTTTTTCGATAGTTTATACTTTCAAGAATATCCTGTAAAATGTAATCCTGTAAAAATGTAATATCCTGTAATTGCAAAAAATTGATAGTTGAAACTTTAAACGCGTTTTTCTCGAAATGAGATGTTTCAAATTTGCTGACATTGTAACTCAAAGAGCAATTATCCGATTGACTTAACATTTGAACTGAGTACTCTTGAATATATTTACTCTACAATGACGTAGGATATTTTTGATTGAATGACAATTGACGATTTGGCATTGACAAAAACGACCTTCTTCTAGGCAAGAAAACAGACTTTTTTCATAACTACGCCATTTCGTTAGATTTTGATATTTTTCGATAATCCTACGTCATTGTACAGGACACACCTTCCAGTTTAACGACATTTTCATGTCGGAATCATGTCAGCAGTGGAGGAACTTTTTTTTTTCGCTTCTCCGAAGGCAGCGCATAAGTCGCTAGGATCTCAATATTTTTCTATGAAAAAATGTGTAATATAGGTCAAATATAGGCAAATATGTTTTTAATTCTCCGAAACATTTAATTTGGTACTTTTCTTCCCAAAAATTCCCGAAAATCACCAAAATTTTCAGCGTTCACACTTGCATAGCTCCTTAAGCTAAGACGCAAATGAGTTTTTAGTTACCAATTATTGCCTCTTTGGATATTATCAACGAGTTAGTACCTAATTTTGGGAAATTTTCCAAAAATCATACTTCATAACTCGAAATCCGTAGACTTTGGACTAAGGTAACCTAGGTTACATATGTTTCTAACGAGGTGACCTATCGGCCCCTTAAGGAGGTTGGAGCGATCCAGTCGAGTCAAATGACGGTTTATTCATTTTTTTCAATGAACCTCAAAAAAATGCATACGAGGTACAAATTTATTCTGTATGTACAAATTTTTTAAAATATATAATTAAACGGCAGTCTTATGCATTTTAATATTTTCATTACGTGAATTAGAAAAACTTTTGCGTTACTACCAACTTAAAAAAGTATGACATTAACGTTGATGATTAGAAAAAAAAACTACGATAACGATCGTTTTATACAATTCACAATGAAATTTTGAGTAATTTATAATTATGCCTATTCATATTTACGTCACGAGATTATTGACCCGTCGTTTACGATGGGCAAGATAAGGATTTTTTTTTCTAAATGTTTACAAAGGTTTAGTTTGCGTTAATCCGTTGTTAGAAATGGTTTATCTTGGTGCCAAATAACGAAAAAAAATTACACAACCTTTAGTCTGCAAGTCTTGCCCATCTAACCGCACGTTAATTACACACATTAAACTATTTTTTATCTCTGGTGTTTGGTAGTGGAAAAATTTCAAAAAATTCGTAAAGACTCAGTATAGTCTAAACAATAACATGTATTTTTTATTAAATTTATCCTTGGATTGTGGCTTACGCTCCAACGTCCTTGTCTTTGCATCGACCTTCCATCTTTCCATCGATGTATCAATGATTTTGTAACGCCGTTACATAATACATTTATATTGAAGCTATTTTTGGAACGCACAGTACATATTGGGAATTCATACGAGTTCTCCCGTTGTATAAATCGTATACGCAAAGTGCGCGACTCGCGGAGTACGTGTTAGTTGTACAAACGAAAACGTGGCGAGTTTACGATTTTCGCGAGTATTATCCCACGAACCTTGCGCGCGCCCTCGATGCTCTCTTGCACTTGCCTCTTGCGAACCTCACCGAATCGAGCTCACGGTCTTCCGTCTCGTTACGGCAAGCACGCCTGTAATACCTATTCGTATATACATATGTGTGTGCGTACGTGAGCTTCAACGGCGGATTAAGTACGAATAACGCACGAGGCAAAAGTACCGTTTCGTATCTCACATTTTGCCAGGAAAATGCACTTTTTATTTTCTTCGAAAAGGTATGAACGACATAGTCGAATGGCGACTCGATGAATTTGATCAAGCTCTGCACAGTAGAAGGTTGCATTTATTTTGTCTACTTTTCTATTCGGTATTTATAATTATGGACCGGGTGAGCCAACAGCTATCAGCAGTAGAAATATTCCCTCACCTATCAGACTTAGGAGAGAAGTTTTCCTAGAACAGTTGCATGGTTCAATGGGGTTCATCGAATGGTGGCTACGAGGTTCATCCAGGTGAAGGTGCTTCGGAGATTTTAAAGTCACCTGCATTTTTTCACTCGGGACCACAATTTTTTCCCATAATTTTATCAAGAAAGTAAAAATAAGTTAAGGGGTTACCCCCACTTGCGATTTTGAAAAAATCGTTTTGTTTGTTGCATTTTTATGAAGTGCAATTTGAGGTACAGTTTTTTTTTGATGCCCGGAATAGATGACGCTATGTAAGTTTACAAAAAAAAATTTTTTCTTCGTGTAAACTGAAATTGAAACTTTAAACGCGTTTTTCTCAAAATGGCATTTCTGAAGTCGGTGACCAAGATTACTCGAACACTAATGAACCGATCTTCTTGAAATTTTGCAGGCTTATTTGATACATAAAAATGTAGTATTTAATCGTTCGATTTTTTTTTTCGAAAAAAAAAATGGCCGTTTTATAGCCAAAAAACGGCCGTGTTTTTTCCGTTAAAATCGAACCATTAACTTTGACTGTCCGCCATTTTGTGAAAAATGAATATTTTTTAAAATCCTTCGATTAAAGACTAGTTTATACTTATATTTGATTAAATCCATCCGCATTTTTTTTTTTTTAGATGATCCACTTCGCCGCAATGTTGGTTACCGCAAACCGTGTATATAAAAACATCATTTCATTTACGGCCATTTGCCACTAAACAATGTAATATTTTTCAATAAAAAATTACTGAAAGTTCTTCAAGATGTGTTCTTTAAGATGGTATATTGATCGATTAAAAAAGTTTTGTAGTTTTCTTTTAAAAAATTCATGAAAAAGGCCTTTTTTGCGCTACAAGTGGGGGTAACGCCTTAACACACTAAATTTCAAGACAATCGGTCAAGATTTAGTATTGCATTTTTGTGACATTCTCCGTGAAGATCATATCAACTTGCTTTTGAAAAGAAAACATATTCCGGAAAATTTAAGGGGTCTTCTCACTTTAGACGCTAAATTTTTTAGCGTCTAACGTTTTAGCGTCTAAACTCACTTTGGACGCTAAAATTCATGAAAATTGCCCTTTGGCTATTTTCATTATTTTTTTTTATCGGTTCACATTATAGATATTGATATAAAAGTTGTTACCCTTAATAATCACACTTTCAAAATACTTTTAAAAAAATATTTATTCAAGTCACTATTTATAGACGAAAATGGTAGTTAAAAAAATGTCCTAAAAATTGTAGGTTTGCGCTGTTGATGAAATCTCGAAAATGGACGATCCGAAACAAAACAATCAAACGGTTCTACATTCAGTATGTTAGTGGCTATAGCACATCATACGATTTTTGATGTATGCAAAAATAACAAAATGGCGGACATTTTTTGCAAAATACAAAAAACGTGTTTTTTCACCGTTTTTGGCAAAAAATAGTCAATATCAAAATTTAAAAAAATCCTTCATGTGCGATATAGGTATAGTTGTAAAGAAGATGTGGTTAAAATTTCATAAGGATCGGTTCAGTAGTTTCGAACATTTTATCAACAAGCCGTCGAAAAACGTTTTTTCGAGAAAAACGCGTTTAAAGTTTGTTTGGGCTACATACGAGGGGGGACCCATAAGTTCCGGGAATTACGCTGTGGTGGGGAGGGAGAGTGGGGGAACCTATTCTTTGACCACATGTCCGTTAGTGTCACGCCACATGCGTCAGTGTGCAAAATTGTGTCGCTGTGAGTGCATCGGTTCGGCAGTAAGATTTTTTTTAGTAAATAACTGTTTACATTTCGGCGAAAACGTAATGGCAGATTGTCGAGAACAACGCGCGGCTGTGAAATTTTGTTTCCTGTTGGGGAAATCGGCCGCGGAAACTATTGTTTCCGCCGCCATGACACCGATTGTCCACCCCCCATACTCACCGGATCTAGCCCCCTGTGACTTCTTTTTGTTCCCCAGACTCAAAAGGAATATGAAAGGAAAGCGTTTTGCCACTGTGGAGGAGGTGAAACAAAAATCGCTGGAAGGCTTAAAGAACATCCCGATGAGTGAATTTAAAACCTGTTTTGAACAATGGGAGAATCGTTTGGAGAAGTGCGTTGTGGTCAATGGCGAATACTTTGAAGGTGATCAAAATTTGGTGTAAAAATATTGAGAAATAAAGAAATTATGACGAAATTCCCGTTGTTTTTGGGTCCCCCCCCCCCCCCGCAAATATATTTTTTTTAAACATTTCATGTATTTCGAAAGTGTATTTATTAAGTGTAACAACTTTTACATCAATATCTAAAATATAAACCTAAAAAAATCATGAAAATAGCCCTTTTTAGCGTCTAAAGTGAGAAGACCCCTTAAATCAGTACCGACGGAAAGAAATTCTGTAGCAGTACTTTTCATTGAAAAAAATACATATTATCGTGGAAATCACGAATTTCTCACTGCTTTCCAAAATAAGTTGATAAGATTCTTAGTTGCGACCAATGTAAACAAAGCCATACGACTTAACTGAATTTAGCTTAGTATTGAACTCTCGAAACCTCAATTAGAGCCTGTTCATTGATGCAAATGTATGTGATTAATAAGACAATACAATGAATGCGAATCAGATTGCAAGCGTGCATTGAAAGTGGTGGCCATGTCTCTGAGCACCTTTTATAGGAGTAAGTATTTACTCCATTTTTAAATCGATTCTAGGCTAAAAACATTGAAATTCTGTTCTATCGATTTTTATGCTAAATCTTGATCGATCATCTTAAAAATTGGTGTGTGAACTTTTTTTAGTTCCTCGATACACTTCTGGAAAAAAGGTAGTGGTCCCATTTAAAAAAATGAAGATGACCTTGGAATGTTCGACGCGCCTCCACCTGGATGAACCTCTTGGCCACCTCTCAATGACCCCCTTCGAACTGTGCAACTTTTGTAGGAAAAGTTTCCTCCTAAGTTAGAGAATATTTCCACTGCTGGTAGCTGTTGCCTGACCCGTTATATATTGGGAAGTTGCACATGAAACTGCCCATTTTTGAGCGAAATAAAAGATAGTGGTTCGAATAGCCCTTCACAATGGACAACCTTGGCCCATATTGAGGACAGCAATCGTATTCCACGCAGGAAGGATTGGGGTTCATTGGAGGCAATCCAGTCATCCAGATTTTTTTTACTCCCTCATACAAGGTGAGATGCTGAGCCGTGAGCGCTGACTGCGTCGACCGGAACAAATGATAATCGGTGGGAGCGATGTCTGGGGATTAGGGCTGGTGGAGTAGGATTTCCCAGTTTACTCCTTCCAAGTACTTCTCAACCGGTTGAGCAACATGCAGCCTGGCGCTGTCGTGTTGCGAAATCAGCTTGTCATGGCGATTCTCCCATTCCGGCATCTTCTCGGCCAAAGCTCGCGTCAAACGCATCAGTTGCAGTCGTTTTTTCAGGCTGAAATCAAGATTATGTGGTTACAATAGGATGCTGAGAGGATGCCTTCCATATTTGGAAATTTGGGGTGTTTGATTGGGCGAAGCTGGAGTGGAAGCACTGAGACTTTTTTAATGAAGCTTTTGTATTAGGAAGTAAACGCTTCCGGAATTTAGCTGCACTTTGACTCATCCAGGTCTGTCAAGTAGGACCTGAGAAAATGTGATGTTTTTTCGAAAAGGGCAGTCACGCGGATTTCCATTCTTCGTAAGTACTTTTCAACCGGTTGAGCACGATGCAGCCTCGCGTTGTCGTCCTGCTAAATCAACTCGCCATGGTGATTCACCCATTCCAGGCTTTTTTCGTACAGAACTCGCTTCAAACGCATCAGTCGCAGTCGATAACGATCCCCAGTGATGCTTTCCGATGCCTTCAGCATCTTTTAAGAGGCTATACCAGTGTGAACGCTGAAAATTTGGGTGATTTTCGCGAATTTTTTGGAAGAAAAGTACTCATTTAGATGTCTCGGGATATTAAGAATATATTTGGCTATATTTGACCCATATTAAATAATTTCTTCACAGAAAAATATTGAGATCCAAGCGACTCATGCGCTGCCTTCGGAGGCGCCAAAAAAAGCTCCTCCACTGCTGACATGATTCCGGCCGATTGAGTAGCTGAAACCGAAAAAGGAAAAAAATGTCGTTACCGGAAGGTATTTCCTGTACAATGACGTAGGATTTTCGAAAAATATCAAAATCTAACAAAATGGCGTAGTTATGAAAAAAAGTCAGTTTTCTTGCCTATAAAATGGTCGTTTTTTCAATGCCAAATCGTCAATTTTCATCCAACCAAAAATATCCTACGTATAGTACCTTAATACCCGACACCCCTCTTTCGGGTAGTTTTCCGCGGTCATTGTTGTCCACAACGAAGCAACACTTCCCGCAAGTGTGACTCATTTGGCACGAAAGTTGCCATTGTAAACACAATTGAAACAGATGTCAGAATGTCGCACAAATGTCACCTATGACGTTTCACCGGGACTCTATGGACCTGCAACTTGGATTGCCATCTTTCAGTTCGAGAAAGCAGTCTACCCAACGCCATCTATCGCCAGCGAGCGGTTTCACAAGTCACCACCCAATATATATGGATAGTTTTTTACTGTCACTTACTCGAACAGTGCTATCAAATGCAAAGGGTTCATAGCACTGTAACATTTGAAGTAACGTATTTCCATTTCTCCAATACACGTGCCCATACACACACCTATATCCAACGTGAAGAATATGTATAGGAAATGAAGTCAAGGAAACGAGACAGAATTTTAGGAGGGCATTTCCATTTCAAATGTTTCGATATCGAGACACGAGGGTTGGAGGAAGTAAAAGGGACGAAAAAGGGAGAGGGTTTCACAGTCGCTCGTCTTATGAGTTTCCGCACATCGCTTCTTCGCCTTCTCTACCTCTCGCTCTCGCGCTTATCCCTTCAACACCTCTTCTCATCCCCTTTCATCAACCCTCACGCATCAAACATCCCTATATATGTATACGTCGCGCTCCCTCTTTACTTTTCACTCCACCCTTCAATCTCCCACTCACCGACGATTCTTATACTTCTCAACCGTTCCCATCTCGCGTTCTGCCGTCTCGCTAAACTCCTTTCTCGTTTTCGCTTAGTTACTTCGCGCGCAAGGACGACGAAGCTTGCAACGGTACGTACAGACGTACTTATTGCCCCGTCTCGACGATCCTCCTTCTCGCTCTCACTCTCGCGGCGAGCTTTCATCTCGATGCTGCAATTTAACGTAATGAAATGTTTCGCGTTTGCACGTTGGAAAGCCAGAGATGCAGAGAGGGACAGAGAGAGAGAGAGAGAGAGAGAGAGAGAGAGAGAGAGAGAGAGAGAGAGAGAGAGAGAGAGAGAGGCTCACGAATGGCTGATTTTACGAATGCCGCTTAAACCACTCGAAGCTTTCTTCTTTTTATTACGTTTACCATCGCTCATGGACCCTTTCTTTTTTTTCATCCTCTAGGACTTAGACCTGACCCTGGGATAGGATTTTATTGCATCGCGGTGCATCGAAGGATCAGTGGATATTGCCTGGGCAAATACGACTCTTGACAATTTATCATATTTATGCATACAGGGTAGGGTAGCACAAATTTGAGTTCTATTTTTTTCCTTTTTCTCCTCATCCAATTATCATGCATTTTTCATGCATTTTTTGATAGTTTTATATTATAGATATTGACATAAAAGTTGTTACATTAATAAATACATTTTCGAAATATTTTTTTTGTTTTGTTATTTGTTTAAATCATTATCTACAGACGAAAATGGTAGTTAAAAAAATGTCCTAAAAAATTGTAGGCCTGCGCTGCTGATGAAATCTCGGATCATCCGAAACAAAAAAATCAAACGATTTTAGATTCAGTATGTTAATGGCTATAGCGCATATCATACGATTTTTGATAGATGCAAAAATAACAAAATGGCGGACATTTTACGAAAGAACAAAAAAAACGTGTTTTTTCACCGTTAAAAAAAAATAGTAAATCTCAATATTTTAAAATTCCTCGATATACGCTATAGCTATAGTTGTGAAGAATATGTGATTAAAATTTCATAAGGATTTGTTCAGTAGCTTCCAAGATTTTATCAACAAGTCGTCGAAAAACGCGTTTAAGGTTTATTTGGGTTACATGAATACATTGTATTTTTCAAAAATGTATTTCGAAAGGGTATTTATGCAGTATAACAGCTTTTATATCAATGTCTATAGAGTAAATATATCAAAAAATTCATGCAAATAGCCTTTTGTTTAGCGTCTAAAGTGAGAATACCCCTTGAAGAAAATAAAAAAATTAGAGTTCAAAAAATAATTTTGTACAACAAATATTGAAAGGTCGCCCAAGCCTCCCGAATATTCAAATTATTATTAAAACTCGATTTTTTTTTTCGTCCACTTCTCACCCATGAATTTTACGCTTTATAATTTTAAAATTAACCTCCCGAAAGCTCTAGCCGGCCAATAAATATTTAGTGGTCGCTCAAAAGCTTCGAAATTTCCAATTTTCGCCAATTTTTTTTTCTGTTCTCATTCATAAATCCGACGCTTTGTAAAATTTCCAAAACAATTAATCCTTTTTTCTTTAGAAACAGATTTTTCAAATTTACCTCACACTTTTAACCCAAGAATTATAATCTTTGTTCTCATAAAATAGTTCTTCAAGCTCTGGTTCGCAAACAAAATTATCGGTCGTTTTATTTGTGAAACTGAGATGGCAGCTATTTTCCGCGCATCGTAATGCGTCCCACAGTTGGTCTCGTTAGTCAAACTGCGGACCAATCGTAGCTGTACTCTGTGACGAGCGACGCCATAATACAATGATACATAATAATACATAATAACACATATCGCCTAATTGGTGTTTGTTACAAATTATTATAATAAATTATTCACAAAATTTAACACTTCGCTGTTTATTTTGTTTTTATGCTACAAGGAATTATAGTGCATGCGAGATTTATTTTTTGGCGGAAATTGCAAAGTTCAAAAACCCTAAGCGACCAATTAATATTCATTAGCCGGTTAGAGCTTTCGCAAGGTTTATTTAAAAATTATAACGCGTAAAAATCATGGGTGAGAAGTGGACGAAAAAAAATCGAATTTTTAATGAAGACTTGAATTTTTTGGAGGGGGGGCTTGAGCGACCTCCAAATATTTTGTGACCGCTCGCAGCTTCGACGACAATTTTTTTGTCCTTCAAAGAAGATAATTGGATGGTGAGAAGAAGGAAAAAAGAAAAAACTCAAATTTGTGCCACCCTAATACAGGGTGATTCATAAATACTAGTGTTCCCTTTGTGAGCATGCAGGATGCGTCATTTCGAGCAAAACACTATTTTAAAAAATGTACCCCAGAAGTTGGCCGTGCTATTCCCGTTCATAGTCCAAGTGGTAAAGAATGTCACAGCAGGTGCTCACGCGCATAACGTGCAAGCCGGACAGAGCGCGACTTCCAATCCACCGTCAGACGAGTGAATTTAAAAAAAAATTACACGAAGACTCGCTTTGCAAATCGCTAATATGATTCAACAATTATCGTTTATTATTTAACACCTGAAGAAAAAAAATCGCACGTGACCAACTACTGTACCATTATTTACTCACAAGGAACATCACTTGGGTGTCCGCCTCCGATTTTGTTGAAACTCATATATGTGATAAAGTATTGGAAACTATCAGACACGTATTTTTTTGCAAAGGGCAATAGGGCAAACCACCCTTCAAAGAAAGTCGCGTCGTGGGGTGGGTTCTGCAGTTTCACCCACAATCAGTCAACCGATCTGAATGAAACAAAAACTAAAATTCTTTTATTGTAAAGCGATGAAAGATCTACTAGAGAAGTATTGGAAAAAAATTAAGGGGGGACACGCTTTTCTTCGAGGGGTGGTTTCCCTCCTTGAAAGCGTTTTTTTGCCAATAAAAAAAAATAAGTGTCGACTAGTTTTCAATGCTTTATCACATATATAAGCTTCAACAAAATCGCAGGGGGATACTCAAGTGATGTTCCTTGTCAGGGTCGGAGTTTAAACGCAAATATCTCGGAAAATATTGTCACAAGACATTTGAAAACAGCGTTTTGCTCGCAATGACACACTTCACATGCTCACCAAGAAGAGCCCTGTTTTTGTGAATAACCCGATATATATATATATATATATGGATTTTCCTTTCTTCTTTTCGTGGCTCGAACTTTTCCTCCCTGTCGAGTACGATTTCGAGGGATGAATGAGGAGGGCCAAACTTTTCCCGCCCATACGCTTTGGCATCCCTTGAAAACAGCTGTCGATATACTTTATCCAAGTAGTAAAGGGGCCCGCTATGTCGCGATATCGGACATACGCACGCATCCAAGGCTTGGGTGGGGATCGGAAATTCGAACGATCATTATTCAGAAGGACCGAAATTTCGAATTCAGTTATGAAGAACGTTCCAACATAGATAGATCAATCTTATGATAGTCTGTAAAATACTTAATCGAAATTGTGAATACAAAAATCTCGAAGTTGATTTATAGCGAAAACAAATATTAAATTTAACAAAATAATGAGAGATATAATATCGATTCGCCTGTATATACACACCAAACAATTCGAGACGTCAAATCGTCGAATTGTAAATATTACGAGAGTTTGCAATTTCGAATTCATTAAAGCGAAGGACTAAAAAGTCGATCAGCTAAAATAGCGATGGGCCAAAATGGCGAACGGTCCGGATAGCGAAAACTTGGGATCGAGCAATACTACTTGCGCTTCAGAATGAAGATGGCAGATGGCGTTAGTGGGCAGTCGGGTCAGGCAGCCATGCCATGTTCGCCATTTAGGTATTCGCCATTTCGGACCATCGATCATTTGCGTTTCTAAGATCTACACATTCGAAGTTTGTAGTCTCGATAAATGGCTTTTTCCTATACACGGTATTACGAATATAAGATACTAACTTTTTTTTCTATTTCGAGATATGAATGTTGTACATTGTTCGAATCAGTATTTGTTTGACTCTAACTGCAGAATATCTGAATATATGTTCTCGAATAAATGAGCTCTCGAATAAATAATCCTTTGGTGTAATAGTTATTCGATTTCGTCATCGGTCAAAGAATAATATTTCTAATAATTTAACCTTCGTTATTTTTGAGAGTTCATAATTCTGTCGTTTCGAAATCTGTGTCGTTTTATATGTGATCATTCGACATATTGACCCCCCACCCCAAGGCTTCTCAATTTCTTACACTTTGAAACTCTCTTTTACTGAATTTATTACTCGGCGCATTTTCACCCCTCGTTTGCCGTTTTTAACAAGTATTCGTGAAGTTAATGCATTCATGGCGGGAATTTTTGGATCGTTGATTAAAACGAACGAATTTGAGATAATTGATAAGAAGTTTAAATTGGAGACTATACTACTATCGCCAATTATAACAACTATAATAATAATTATCAAAAATAACAATAATAATAATAATAAGTTATGTGCATAAATAATCAAAAAAGTACTGATACTTTTTCAATTATTATACATATAACTAATATGGATAATAATTGATTATTATACATATTAGTCTGTATAATAATCAATACATTTTAATTGATGTATTGATTATAAAATGGTGTAAGAGAGAGAGAGAGAGAGAGAGAGAGAGAGAGAGAGAGAACGAGAAAGAATAGAGAGTGCCATAATAATAATTATCAATAAATAGCAATAATACTAATAAGTTATATGTATAAATAATTGAAAAAGTACTATATACTTTCGTTCTGTTGAAAAAAATTGTTTCTTTACGGTTAGACGAGGGAGTTACCGATATTCCGTGAAATTCAATAAATCCTCTCTTGTTTTTCCCATCGCAAGATTTTATCGAGATGCTCCGGCTATCCAATCAATTTCCCTGTACATCGAAGCTTCATCTCCGCTCTGTACGTACGCGAACATAACTCGTCGACCTTCCGAACGTTCCACGAGTCAAATTGCTCGCTGGAGGTTTTCTTTTGGTCGCTCTCCGTACGACCTGGATAGTGAATAAAGCAAGAACAGCTTTTTTTCTCGCGAGATAGCTTCATCGTGAAAAATAAAAGAAGGAGAAAAAAAAGTTGCTGACGACGCGAAAAGAAAAATGGGTCGATGATTGGAATGAGATTGTGCCGCTTGGGACTTATCAAGCGCCGATTTAACGCGTGCCGCTCACTATCGATGGAATATCCATTCTACCGCGTATCACGTCGCACGGTGGCACGGAAATGTATTTTAAAAAAGCGAGCGAAAAATCGAGAAAATGACGAATTGTGCTGGATGGGAAGAAAAAAGATGAACCACGCGGGATCAGGTGCTTGCTAGGGGAACGTATAGTAACGTATTTTGACTGGTGTAACTGTTTGAGTTCTTATTACTTGACGAGGAAAGGAGGGTAAGAGAGGGAAAGAGAGAGAGAGAGAGAGAGAGAGAGAGAGAGAGAGAGAGAGAGAGAGAGAGAGAGAGAGTTGGTTGAATTATTGATTTATTAAGCTCTAGTTGAATATGGGGTTTTTGTGAACATTATATTATAATATCCGTGTTGTATCAGAGAATAAAATAAATGAAAAAAACGAGTGCATAAGACAATTAAAGAACGATTCGCAGCTTGATAAAAACCGTAGAAATAAAGTAGGACAACGCGAACGATAACAAAAAACACCTAAAAATAAATTAATAAGGTAATTGAGAAGACATACATAAATAAAAAATAACTAAAAATAAATGGATTTGATAGGGAGAAAGCGAGAGAGAGA
>CALYCA010000256.1:12500-17198 GCA_944452715.1 Ophion slaviceki | reverse complement strand
TTATTTGCACGTACGAAAAATAAGGAGGTCTAAACATGCTTTCTTCAATAAGATGATGAAAAGAAACAAGAAACCAAGCGACCGTCCATACCGACTGACTCTGATTACCAGCTGAGCGTTACCGACCGGGAGTTACCGTCTCGTCGGTAACAGAACCTGTGTTTAAGTGTTCTGAAAGGTGAGCTTTAGTGAAACGACTCTAATTCTAATTTAATTCACCTTGAAGGGTTCATTTCAAGTTTCGTTATCGACCGTCACGTAACCTCATGATTTCGTGCTACCTTACCGATGATATCATTATCGTTACTCCCATTATTATACAATATGTTATTTCATTAGGTACTCTACCTTTCAACATTGTATTCATATTACATTCTCCACATAACCAAATATGGATCAGTAATCGGTGGTCGGTAAAAAAAAGTTGAATAACTTGTGTTCAAATCCAGCTGTCTTTTCAGAAAAGAGTTGAGGCGTTTACAACCGAAACTATTTTTTCTCTCGGAAAATGCAACCACTTCTGAAAGTAATTAGATTTGTGTTCCGGCACGGTGGCTGAAGCTGAAATAGGAGTTTCACATTTTGACGTTTACGAGACATCAGCCTCGTTCAATTCGTATTTCGAGCGAGCGCAAGAATTACCGTAAAATATTTACGGAGACAGTGATTTCGGAAATTATTGCAAGAAATCGGATTACACGTGTGCGGTTTTATTCGCGCCGGGGGTTGAGCGCAAAATCGACGATGCGTAGGAGAGCGCGGAGCGAGCGCGACAGGATCGAATGAAAAATTAAGTACAAAGCCCTCCCATGGATGTTCAATCGATAATTAATTGCTCTACGAATGTCGAAACTTCATTTTCCAGGTGACATTTATACATAGACAGCTTTTGCTATTTTGAGTATGGTCGCATACACATCTGTCAGAAATGCAACTCGTTTATTTGGGAATGCCACCGTCCCCGGGTTCAACGTCCTCCGGCCGTTCCTTTTCATTCGCAATCGCATAGAAATCCAAAAATAATTTGCAGATCGCCGGACAATCGATGCGGAATGAAATTCCAATTTGCTCACTTTCCGAAATGAACATTCCATATTAAAACAAAATGGAATTCGACGGCTAACGAATGGATGTGATAAATGAAGCATGACGCGATGAAAAAAAATACGCGAAACCAGCGCGTTGAAAAAAAAGAGAAATTACTATGTGAGTTAGGTTTTTTTCTCAACGGGTAATTTGGTTGTAAACTCATTCGGTGTTTATTTCTTTTTGTGGTTATCTAATTATTTCGCGAATGGAGACAGTAGTGTGGATGGGAGGTTTTGCGCTGAAAGTGAGGCCTTAAGGTTGTTCGAGGCATCGATTAATCACTCATTCATGATCAATAATTAATACTCCTTTCGAAATGATTCTCCGAATAAATGTAGAGGTAAGAATAGAAAAGTTTTCACCCGTATTAAGGCCTTAAGGGGGCTCGAGGCATCCATTACTCAATAATTGATGATGAATAATTGATATACTGTTCCAAATTGTTCTCCGAATAAATACGACGCTACGAATAGAAAAGTTGACGACGATATTGAAGGCTTAAGGGGATTCGAGGCATCGATTAGTCAATAATTGATGATTAATAATTGATACTCCTTTCCAAATTATTCTCCGAATCAATATCGTGGTAAGAATAGAAAAGTTTCCACCAATGTTAAGGCCTTAAGGGGGTTCGCGGCATCCCCGCCGGCATCGCGATCATAATTGATGATCAATAATTGATGGTCCTTTCCAAAATTTTCTCCGAATAAATATAGCGGTACGAATAAAAAAGTTCATCCCGATATTGAAAGCTTAAGAGGGTTCGAGGCATCGATTAATCAATCATTCATGATCAATGATTGATACTCCTCTTTGATTTTTTCTACGAATAAATATGACGCTACTAATAGAAAGGTTCTCAACGATATCAAGGCCTTAAGGGGGTTCGAGGCATCGATTAATCCATCGTTAGTAATCAATTATTGATACTCCTTTCCAAACTATTCTATGAATAAATATAGCGCTACGAACACAAATGTTCACGCCGATATTGAGGCCTTAAGGGGTGACCCCAACTTGCGATTTTGAAAAAATCGATTTTTTTATTGCATTTTTTTGAAGTATAAATATCTGAGAATATGTCCTGAAAATTTCAAGTCGATCCGAACAAAATTGACTGAGATAAACTGAAACTTTACACTTCGTGTAAACTGAAATTGAAACTTTAAACGCGTTTTTCTCAAAATGGCATTTCTGAAGTCGGTGACCAAGATTACTCGAACACTAATGAACCGATCTTCTTGAAATTTTGCAGGCTTATTTAATACATAAAAATGTAGTCTTTAATCGTTCGATTTTTTTTTTCGAAAAAAAATGGCCGTTTTTTTTTCGTTAAAATGGAACCATTAACTTTGATTGTCCGCCATTTTGTGAAAAATGAATATTTTTTAAAATCCTTCGATTAAAGACTAGTTTATACTTATATTTGACTAAATCCATCCGCATTTTTTTTTCAGATGATCCACTTCGCCGCAATGTTGGTCACCGCAAACCGTGTATATAAAAACATTATTTCATTGACGGCCATTTGCCACTAAACAATGTAATATTTTTCAATAAAAAAATTACTGAAAGTTCTTCAAGATGTGTTCTTTAAGATGGTATATTGATCGATTAAAAAAGTTTTGTAGTTTTCTTTAAAAAAATTCATGAAAAAGGCCTTTTTTGCGCTACAAGTGGGGGTAACGCCTTAATCGGGGAGATCCCTTCGTAACGTAAAGAAGAGCTTCTGACCGAACATAAACTCCACGAGGAAGCTGACGGACAACTTCATGGACCCGGAATCCCGGATTAATCGGCAGGCCATTTAGTCACAAACTTTAAGGGACTATACCAGTGTGACACTTTCAAAAAATCTATTTTTTCTGCCTTTTTCGACAATTTATCCTTTCAAAAATATCCTGTCAAAATTTCAAGGCCGTATCTCTGTCATTTTATCTTGCGAAAATCGATAGTTCAATCTTTAAACGCGTTTTTCTCGAAATGAGATTTTTCAAATTCGCTGACATTGTAACTCAAAGAGCAATTATCCGATTGACTTGAAATCTGAACTGAGTACTCTTGAATATATCACTCTACAATGACGTAGGATATTTTCGATTGGATGAAAATTGACGATTTGGCATTGAAAAAAAACGACCGTTTTGTAGGCAACAAAACAGACTTTTTTTCATAACCACGCCATTTTGTCAGATTTTGATATTTTTCGAAAATCCTACGTCATTGTACAGGAAATACCTTCCAGTTTAACGACATTTTTTCCTTTTTCAGTTTCAGCTACTCAATCGGCCGGAATCATGTCAGCAGTGGACGAACTTTTTGTTGCGCCTCGGAAGGCAGCGCATAAGTCGCGTGGAACCCAATATTTTTCTATGAAAAAATTATGTAATATAGGTCAAATATAGCCAAATATATTTTTAATTTTCCGAAACATTCAATTGAGTACTTTTCTTCCAAAAAATTCGCGAAAATCACCCAAATTTTCAGCGTTCACACTGGTACAGCTCCTCAAACGCGTTTTCCTGAAAACCACTTTTTCGTGAACCTCGTGCAAGATAACACGAAAACCATCCAATCGATCATTCCGAAATTTCGCATGCTTCTAGATAACATAATTACCGTCTATGTGAACCTCAAGTTCAATGAGTATTATTTTTTTAAAAACTATTTTTCCATTACCAAATACTATAGTGAACATTTCATGAAAAATAGACCATTTTTTCAAACACGTACAATTATTCGAATTTTCACTTTTCTTTCGATTTTGAAGGTTCACATAGAGCGTGAAGGTCTTAGAAACCCAAAACATTTTGGTCTTGGGATTTCAGATCAATGCAGCGAACGCTAGGCTGTACGCCGTGGAACAACTCAGGCGGCAACCTTCTCAGCAATGTCACACAGCCACCACTCTCAAATATTAAAGAAAAAATGTTTGAAAAAATGCAATAGTACATAAAATTTCAATTATGTGGGATAAATCGTTTCGAGACAAGAAAATCATGAAAATTCACTTATCCTCCCCCCCCCTGGTTTGAAGGAGTTCGAGACATCGACAAATCGATCATTAACGATCAACAATCGATACGCCTTTCCAAATTACTCTCCGAATAAATATAGCGCTACAAGTATAAAAATTCCCGTCGATAACGAGGTCTTAAGAGGGTTCGAAAAAAAAGCACCGATTGGTCGATTCGTACTGGCATTTGTTTGTCGATAAATTGCATCGGACAAGGACGTAATGGAACAGCATGGAGGGTTATAGTTTGAATGCACGAGCAGGAGGCGGGGGAGGTCGAGGGTGAGCAATCCTTGGGCAATATCTTCGGCACGATGGTCGTGGGGGGTGGGTGTGTGGTGGGCGAGGGGGGGGGGGGGGTGAGGAATCGAAATCGCTGGTAGCCATGGAAACTGCCGGGCTGTCGCGCACGCCGCTTACCGCTGCCAACTTGATAAATCGTATGATCGAATTTCCCACTATTTCATCAATAGTCAACCGTGCCGCGCGCTTCTAATAATATTGATAGTCGCGCGTCAAAGACGATTTTTTTTTTTCGCCAATCCGCACTCCGCCATCCTCCCTTCTCGTTTCACCCCCTTTTCCAAGCCCAT
>CALYCA010000256.1:0-7500 GCA_944452715.1 Ophion slaviceki | reverse complement strand
GGTGACCACGATATTTCAGAAACTACTGCACCGATCTTGTTCAAATTTATACAGCATCTTTAATATGTTATAAGCCAGCGATTGAACTAGGATTATCATGATTGCTTCGATAGTTTTTTTTGTACGAGCGAAAAACTTAAGAAAAAATAAGTAAAAAATAGAATGTAATTTTCAAAAGTGTATAAAAAAGTCAATTTTTGTAATTTAGAATTCACTCTAGTTCAATCGCTAGTCTTAAATATGAAGATTAAAATGCCGTTTGGTTTTTTGATTTCAGATAAGCAGAACAGCCGCAATCTTGGTCACCGTCAAGCACCTCTTTTACTTCATGTCTTCCTGTCGGCCACTATAACGTTTATTCTATTATATATTTTGACTTCAAAAAATTTGTAAAGCTTATTTAAATGTTAATAAAGATTATGCAAAACAATGAGATTGATTATTTCGATGCTTTGCCCGTAAAAAATTATTGAAAAAGCCGTAAAAAAACAGCCGAGAAACTAGAGGACCGCGTTAAGGCTTTGCATCGACCTTCCTAATATCCTGTATATCAATCATTTAAAAAAATAATACTCAGGCTGATCGACGATCCACAGAAATTGAACTGTTGCAAGTGTACTTCGCGTCGTTTCCATGTGGAAAGTTTGAATTGCTGTGTAATTTTTTATTTTTTTTCGTTGCGAAAATGAATCAGTATGCAATTGCTTTTGTCGAGACTTCGCGAAAGTACACGAAAAAGGCTGCACGCAGGGAAAGTAAATATTTCGTTCATTTGTGATTGTGAAAATAAGTAATTAAATTCGTGATTAAATTCCTGCTTAAATTGCACCTATGCGTTCGTGAATATTCGTTGATGCATTAGAGCACTTAGTATTTAAATGAATAACTAAAATAACACTAAATAAATAATCAGTTCGATTTGGTCTGTTTTCTCTTACTAATTAAAATCATCGATATATTCGTGAGAATTCGACATAAATGCGATATAAATTTATCTATTTTCATTTCGAATCCAATTTTCAATTAATACCGGAAGTGGATGTAACCCCTCCACCCATTCTCCGCAATGTTCCCCAATTTCTCGCCGACATCGATGACAGCCGCGGTAAACAATTTTCCCCACCGATCCGGCAAAAAATACCGCGACATTCCACATCGGATTTTGGCTCGTGCTCCGAAACGTTCAGAGCCGGCCATTGTCCGCACTTTGAGTGTGGACGCGATGCGGCACGGTAATCATCGTTTTCAACGACCTCGCTCTTATTTCCGCGCCCCATTTTTTCCCATACCCCAACTTCCGTCCACCGACAAACTCAACCCCCCTACACCGTGGAAACGAAGCAAAAAAAACAAGCAAAAAAAAACAAACTCGAATATTCGCCAATGAGTAACGCGATGTAAAGAAAAAGCGAGGGTATTAAAAAACAAAAAATGAAAAAACGCGAAAAAAAAGAAGAAAAAGAAACTCCCAAAAAGGGAATATCGAGTGCGCTATACCGGAACGGATAGTTCGCCCCGGTTATTCCGATATCATCGGAAATTTCGATGGAAAAAAATGTCTACGTACACGAGCGGTATGCGAGAGGCCATGCAGACGAGAATGTGTGTGCACAAGAATCGCTGCCCTCTGTACCGTGACTGATCCGCTGTGTGTATATGTATATATATGCATGATAATGTATGATATATATATATATGTATGTATGTATATATATGTATATATATATATATATATATATATATATATATATATATATATATATATATATATATATATATATATATATATATATAAGTGTGTGTGTGTGTGTGTGTGTGTGTGTGTGTGTGTGTGTGTGTGTGTGTGTGTGTGTGTGTGTTAGTGAAAAATGAATATATGTATGAACGAATAAATCTGTATGCGTGTACTTATGTATGTATGTATGCGCGGATCGCGATCGATTGAGTTTTTTCCGAATATTCTTCCATTTGGCCCGTGGCCACTACGAGTGCGTATGAAAACCTTTCTCGAACGAAACGAGGAGACGCAAAAATTACATTATGCGAAATCGCTCGCTTGCACAGTCATACATGCATATATATATATATATATATATATATATATATATATATATATACACTCACACACTATTCTTACTATATATTCACTATTCTTTCATCATATATATACAGCCTTGGCCAAAAGTATTACGCACCCTGCAAATTTTCTATCCGGACAAAAAATCGAATATCTCGGCGAAAAAAAATCATAACCCAATTTAGCGTTACGCCTCCACCGATAAAAAAAATAGGGTGGTCCAGTATGACGGCCTTATCGAATACTGAAACTTTTGTCTCAAACATTTTTGGATATGATCAATAGTTTGAGTGCTATTGCTCTGTAACATTTTATGTGCCTCACCCTGTATATATGAATATATATATGGGATATTCCACGCCAAATCGGACACCATTTAACTTTTGCATCTCCGATTTTTTCCATAATTTTTTGTCTTTTAGTATCTATTGAGATAGGCCTCCATGCCAATTTTAAGCTTTTTTTGTCCAGCCACTTCCGAGATATGAATTTAAAAAAAAGCGGTACTTTTTTTTGAACGCCCATAACTTTGCGAAAAATGATGTGCGATTGGGATTTTTTTTCATTTTCGTTTTTAGACGCACTTTTAGAAAAAAAATGGTACAAAATCATCAAAACCGTATTTCCATAAGATTTTCGAGTTCTAAATATTAAATGTCGATTTTTGAAAAACACGTAGCGATCGGTTTTCTTCAAATTTTTCCTAAAAATACCGTCACTCATTATGCAACTTTTGAGCCCGGCACGGTAATAGGATAACGTTAGGATCCATGTTTTTTTCGAATTTGAAAATTTATATTTTTTAGTAATCCATACTAAAAGTACACAATAATAATTTTTTTCAGACCTATGGGCAATGGTTATTGTCATCTATGAAGTTCAATAGATATGTATTAATAATTTAATGGACAATGACCCCTTCATTTTAGTTAAATATATAACAACTTAAGTATTTTATATTAATTCTTATTCAATTTTATATTGAGTCAATATCTCATGTGTATGGAGAGTAGAGGTACCCAAAGATCATTATTATCTAAAGAGCAAAACTTATTTTAAAATAATTTGGTTAATACATGTGTTCAAAAGTTGGCGCCTTTTGAAATGATTTTTAAGTTTTAACTACGGTCGGTAATAAAAACTTCGTTAACATAGACTAGTGGCAGAGTATCTTTCTTGTCTACGACTCCATTTCAGAACAAGAATTCAGTGTTGTTTTCCATCACGTGTTGACAGTGTGTCTTGTGAATAATCTCTATGAATTTGCGTTAAAGAAAAGTTTGTGTAATATCACGGTATATTTTTGAAGCACAACTTGTTGTGAACTTTTGTGCCATGTCAAATTTTAGGCGTGAAAAAGTGGGGTGAAATTTTGAAAAATCAGCTTTAATTCATCAACTCTTAAGAATAAAGTCCTACACTTTTTGTTCAAATAAAAACGTTGTAGCACTTGATAATACGCGTCAATCTAGTATTTGATCATCACCCTCCAATAATATCTTCGCCCCCCTAAAAATGGTTGAAATACCAAAAAATATTGTTTATTGAATAACTCAAAAACAATCGATTTTTTGGGTATAGTTTAAATGTACGAAATGTAGAGAATAATGTTTTCTATATTTTCGTTTCTATGGACCACCCGTGGATTTTGGTTTTTCCAACGCCTCTCGGGGGTTGAAAGTGAAAAATGAAATTCTGGGAAAAATATTGACCGCACAAATTCGCTGCCGTAGAACAATTTGTAGCTTGAACCCTCAGCTACATTTTTGTCCACAGTACCAAACATGTATCTCTTTATTTATGGTCACAAGTTTTCCCAGGTTTTCATTTTTAATTTTCAACCTCCGAGAGGGGTTGGAAAAAGCCCAATTCCAAGGTCGTCGATAGAAACGAAAACATAGAGAAAATTATTCTCTAAATTTCGTGCATTTAAACCATTCCCGAAAAATCGATTGTTTTTTAGTTATTTAATAAACAATTTTTTTCGTTATTTCAACCATTTTTTTGGGAGTGAAGATACCATCATAACTCCTGCAGTTTTTAACGGATCGGTTTGAAACTTTCAGTGAATATTTTCAAAATGTTATGTTTTGAGAATCCGTTGAAAATCAAAAACCGATATTTTCAAAAATTTGAACTAGGTGTAGGTCCTAAAAACATTATATACATATTCATATCGAGTTCAAAATATTCGTTTCCAATATATATATGAAAAAGATATTTTCGGGGCCGGATTGAAATTCCGAACTTTGAATGCTCCGACGGTTAAAAATTCCGAATTTTGATGTTCCGAAATTCAAGATGGGGCCGGGTTGAAATTCCGAACTTTGAATGGTCGGAACGCTCAGAACTCTGAAAGAATAGTGCCCCGAAAGATCAAAACTCGAATTTTACTCGAAAGACCGAAACTCCGAAAATCTTAACACCGTTAAAATAATTCGGCTATGGAAGTTTTAAAAGTTTCAAAACTTTCAATAAATCGAAGAACTATTTAAGGAGTGAGATGCAGTCAGAGTTTTCAAAAAATCTATTTTTTTACATTTTCTTGAAGTATGATGTTTTGAAAATATTCCCTAGAAATTTAAAGTCAATCCGATGAACAGTTTCCGGGATATCCCACAATTAGTGAAGGGGCGTCGGGTCCCCATAGCAAGTAGCAAACGGCAGCTGCAAGCAACCGGTTTCGACCCCCCCCCCCCCCATTATATGCTTCGAAGACAACAACAAATTGATATTTTGGAAGCTTCCACATCGGCAGAAGCCCTATTGTATGGGCCAGGAAATGATGATTTGATGTAAGTAATTTTTTAATTAGTATTTCTATACATAAATCAAGTGTAACATTGGAAAACTCTTTCAGAAATGTTCAAAAATATATTACTCAAAAAGTATGAACTTTAGCAAAATTTTATAAAGAATAATTTCGTTTCAAAATTTCTCCAAATGTTTTTAAAAAATAATTCATTCCGGAAAACCTTAATGTATTGAAAAATTGTTCTAACAACTGGCTATAAACAATTGTATGCTCGACTTTTTACCAAAAAATTGTGATATTCGGATTGAGCGGATAAAAATACATTAAAAAAGTTTAGTTTCATTCATCGAGCTCAACATTTTACGAACATACAATACCGTATCCACATCGAATAAATTTAAACTGTTTTTCAAGTAGGTGACCCCTATAATTAAAAAACCACTCGATAGATTTGATGAAATTTAGTGCGCATTAATAGCATTAAGGCGTTACCCCCACTTGTAGCGCAAAAAGGCCTTTTTCATGAAGTTTTTTAAAGAAAACTACAAAACTTTTTTAATCGATCAATATACCATCTTAAAGAACACATCTTGAAGAACTTTCAGTAATTTTTTTATTGAAAAATATTACATTGTTTAGTGGCAAATGGCCGTCAATGAAATAATGTTTTTATATACACGGTTTGCGGTGACCAACATTGCGGCGAAGTGGATCATCTGAAAAAAAATGCGGATGGATTTAGTCAAATATAAGTATAAACTAGTCTTTAATCGAAGGATTTTAAAAAATATTCATTTTTCACAAAATGGCGGACAGTCAAAGTTAATGGTTCGATTTTAACGAAAAAAAAAACGGCCGTTTTTTGGCTATAAAACGGCCATTTTTTTCGAAAAACAAATCGAACGATTAAAGACTACATTTTTATGTATTAAATAAGCCTGCAAAATTTCAAGAAGATCGGTTCATTAGTGTTCGAGTAATCTTGGTCACCGACTTCAGAAATGCCATTTTGAGAAAAACGCGTTTAAAGTTTCAATTTCAGTTTACACGAAGAAAATATTTTTTTTTGTAAACTTACATAGAGTCATCTATACCGGGCCCATACAGAAGTATGGGCCCGGATACTTATACTTCAAAAAAATGCAATAAAAAAAATCGATTTCTTCAAAATCGCAAGTGGGGGTAACCCCTTATAAACGAGTCCTTAATCGAAGGATTTTCAGTTTTGTTCAAAACTTCTATTTTTTTTAAACAATGAACGAGCGACTTTTTAGTCGAAAATCGCAAGTTATGTGTCGGAAGCCGTCATTTTGTTAATTTAAAAAAAAAGCTTCGATTAAGGACTAGATTTATTATTAAACTAATGATTTTTTTTCTCGTTTTTTGATGTCAGATGATCCAGTAAAATTTTATGATGGTCACCGGAAAGCGCTACATGCCGAAGGGGGTCCGACAAAGATGGCGATATTCTTATAAATAATCAATATTTTTCTTTAGAAAGTTGTACAAGTCAAGTTGAAATATATCATAAAAAGTCTGTGTAACCACTTTTGTAAAACAAACTTAATTACTATCAAATAAAAAATATTGAAAATGCTCGTTTTTTCACGCCTCTGAC
Organism: Ophion slaviceki; assembly: GCA_944452715.1. NCBI lineage: Eukaryota > Metazoa > Arthropoda > Insecta > Hymenoptera > Ichneumonidae > Ophion > Ophion slaviceki. Next base: position 1,050 of record CALYCA010000256.1, on the reverse strand, counting down.
TGCATCTCACTCCTTAAAGAAGTTTTTGTTTTAATTAAAAAGTGATTTTTCGTCAATTTTGAAATTTATTAAGACAATGTTATACGTTCTACATAATTTACAGTCAACTGTGTAGACTTTCGCCGGCATGATCTTGACATGAGGGCCGGGTTGAAATTCCGAAATTACAAGGTTCGTCAAGATTATGCCGGTAAAAATCTACACAGTTGACTGTAAATGATGTAGAACGTATAACATTGTCTAGACAAATTTCAAAATTAACGTAAAATCACTTCTTAATAAAAAAAATTCTTGAAATAATTCGTCGATTTATAGACCATTTTTAAACTTTTAAAACTTCCATAGCCGAATTATTTTGACGGTGTTCAGATTTACGGAGTTTTGGTCTTTCGTGTAGAATTCTTTCGGAGTTTTGATCTTTCGGGGTAGTAATTTTTCTGAGTTTTGAGCGTTCTGATCATTCAACGTCCGGAATTTCAACCCGGCCCCATATTTTCGAGTTGTTATGTTTATGTAATATTAACTATCAATTTTGAGGATGGCTCTTAAAGTCGAACGGCTTCAAAATCACGTTTATTTCACGTACCTACATAATGTATAGACACGCACCCGCGCGGGCGCGATACCGAGACGTATTCTTCAATTATTCATTTTCCGGTAACGCAACGACCCACGAGAAAAGCCAAGGGGGTTTGATGCACGCTCGAATTTCGCATATATATACATATATACCTATATATGTATATATATATATATATATATATATATATATATATATATATATATATATATATATATATATATACACATATATATATATATATATATATATATAAGGCGTCGTTTGTGCTTGTTTGCGTAATACTGGCAACGAGCTAGTAGAAAAAGTATACCGGTTCATATACCGTATCTGTATATGTATATATATATTTAAATGTATAGTTACGTTTTGCACTCGTCGCTCTTGCATTTTGGTCGGCCGCGCTCATCGTCCGCGTACTGTTTTAAATATGGGTCGGGAAATTGGATTTGAAATTCTTATTTTTCATC
>CALYCA010000255.1:10000-32286 GCA_944452715.1 Ophion slaviceki | reverse complement strand
TTCTCTCTCTCTCTCTCTCTCTCTCTCTCTCTCTCTCTCTCTCTCTCTCTCTCTCTCTCTCGTCCAACTTTTGAGCCATCTTGTTGTTGGTCGAAGAACACGCGGTGATCTCTTTCCTCCACCGTAATCGTTGTAGCGTAAGCACGAGAGACTTTCCACAAATTCGGTCGGGTCTGAAAACCGCGCGAGGCGACACCCCGATGCTTCTATTTTCAACGGAGAGCTCGATGTTATCGGATCATTCTGGCTGGCGATTCAGCGCAAAGAACGGACCCCGCAAAGACATCTTCGCGGACGACGCGTCCCCGTTAGTTCGTCGATCGAGTGACTCGCGTGTGCCTACTCGGGAGAACAAGACGGAAAGAGAGGCCGCCGCGCCGCTCCGCGAGTACTCGGAGCGAGCGATCGCGACACCTTTATACTTGAGACACACCAGGCGATCGACTCTCTCGAAAGAATTCCGGAACGCGGACTGTGTAAAAGATGCGCGAAGAAGCAACACCCCGCGTAGATCACGGATTATTAGGCGTACGAGAGAGTAAGTAGCCCGCGCGCCCGTATGAAACGTCGAGACGAAATTGAGAACCGCTGCCACACGAACCTCACGAAACGACAAGTTCTCCCGCCACTGTGAAAGGTCCAAAAGTGTGTCAATAGGAGAGCAAACGTCCAAACTGCCGCAGACGGGGCGGGGGAAAGGGGCGACTCTCTCTCACCCAATGAGGCTCCGAACCAACTTCGAAACGAGGGCGATCAAATTGGTCTTGCGTGCGCGGACGACGGCCCGCCCGCTCGCTCGCTCGCTCGGCTCATTTTGACTCATAGCTGTACGGTATCCTGCTGTCACGACCCGTCCCAGGCCCCTTGAAAATCCTTCATTCACAATTAAACATGTTCGTATCTTCGATTGTCAATCTTCTTCCAGCCCATGTCCAATTTCGGCGATCGATCCGTCCACCAGGAGCGTCGCAATGTCCTTCCGCCTCATTGTCACCTGCGACAACTGCATGCTCTCAATCTCAAAAATAAAGTTGTTCCAGCAACTGGTTGGGAAAAACAACAAGTCCGACTTGTTCTCTCCCCTGTCCAATTTCGCGGCGATCGATCCGTTCACCAGCTTCGTATTATTGACATCCACGAAAACTCTGCACACGGTCAGTAGCAACAATCAAGTTATTCCACCAACTGGTTTGGAGAGACAACAGATGATATTCTCTTTGTGCCTTTCTATTGGACGTACGCAGAGTGAAAGAAAAACACGCCGACTATCAATAAGGACAACTTTCAAGACGGTTCACTCAACCGCGCGGGTGACCATTCCCACCGAGTTATCGAAACACTGCAGGTAGACTACTTCCATTTTTCCTCCGTACAAACATTTCGAGAGGTTGAAGGAAGTCTTCGCTGAAAAACTTGAAACAAAGAGGGGTCTCTTATGAGAGTCCTTGGAAACCCACAAAAGCTACCTCGATCTATGGAATAACGCAATTTAGCAGAGTGGATCTATTCCCCGTTGTGACATCGTTTATTTATTTTTTGCTTTTTTTGTCGACGAAAAAGTATGGGTTTTTGTGAGTGGCCGATTGAGCGAGGGGGAGAGAGAGAGAGAGAGAGAGAGAGAGAGAGAGAGAGAGAGAGAGAGAGAGAGAGAGAGAGAGAGAGAGAGAGAGAGAGAGAGAGAGAGAGAGAGAGATCAAGAATTCGAGATCGCATATACAACTATGAGGCGATCAAGTCGCCTCATAGATGTTTATGCGAGATCGAACGGAGAGTCTGCGGAATGCCGAAGAAAGAGGCACAACCGCTGCAGGCGTCCATGAGGAGCTCAAAGAGCGAACAAGTTTATCATGTCGGTCATGCGTCGACGTACCAACTCCGTGACTTGTTCGAACACCATTCCGAACAAGTGACCTTAACGGGGAGGATGAGAGACGGCTGTGTGCTTGCCTATTATTTCGCGAACCGTACACGCGCACGCGCACGAGTCAACGCTTTGCCGCGTATATATAATGTTTCCTCGAGCTCCCCCCTTCTTTGTGTAGTCCTACTCTGCATCGGAATCGTTATGCGTCTCGTGTACAAAAAGGTTACTGGGTTTCGAATTGTGTAATTCGCGAGCGCGCACGCGCCTCCATCATCATCATCATCGTCATCAGAATCCATTTGGAAGTGATTCTGCAGCCTAGATGCAATATGTCTTCGGTTACGTAGCTTTGTCACGTCGTTCAACAAATTTCACAGTACTTTGATCGTTCACAATTGTCCGGACCTGAAAATGTGGACTCCCGGCTTAAGGCGTTACATCTATGGGTGGCTCACCGAAAAACGATACTTGTTTGGTTTTTTTTTTGTTCCGACAATACCAAGAAAGCTATTAAACGCGGTTTATTAAGTTTATTCCAAATGTGCTGAAGTATAGAAAGAAGTAATTGAAAATTCCGGCTCAGTCGTAGCTACGGTAGAAACGTTTTTTAGGCGCTCTGCGCGAGGACGCGGAAGCGCCTATTGTAGCAAATTATAACAAAAACCGAAATTCTTCTCATTTTAAGCGATAAAAAGTCCACTATAATAGTGTTGAAAAAAAAAATAATAAAAAAGCAACGGGTGACGCGCCTTTCTTTCGCGGTGGTTTCCCCCGTGAAAACGTTTTTCCACCGATAAAAGAACATACGTGTACAATAGTTTTCAATGCTTTATCACCTGTATGTTCCTCGTTAGAACAAAACGAAATTTCGTCATTAACACTAGTTCTGCAAGAAAAGTACACACGGTTGTTAAAAAATAAGTTTTTTTTTTCACAAAATCGCAAAATCGTGGATAGAAAAAAATCCCAAAAACATAGGGACTTATTTTGTTTATAAAATGGAAAATTGTTCGATGAATCGTAAAAATCGTGCGTACTTATTTGGAGAATCTATCTAAGAAGCTACAGTCAGTATTTCGAATCAATGTCTGTTGAAAAGTGCCCGAATTGTGCCTTGTCCCGTATTCAAAAAACGGGCTTTCGAGAAGAACCCGTTTCAAATTTAAAAACTAATTTAGGAGCTATCGTCCACACGACGTAATTTGAGCTCTCATTTGAATTATGGGTGTAGTACCCGACACGAGTCATTTTCACCGGTAGGTCGTCAGTCGTCAGGTCGTGTATATTGTTCGTACAACGACTCGAAATTGCTACCATCTGTTAAACTTTTTCCCCCTATAATTCCTTTTTATATCATTCTTGTGATGCTGATACGTCATTTAAGCAAATAGAAAAGGAACATGAAACATTTTTTTATACTCAGATGTAACGCCTCGAAGTGGACAATGTCGACCAGCCGATGTAACTTTGCTCCAGTAACGACCAAATCGTTCTTTCCTCACACCTTTCACTTTTGTACAAAGCCAAAAGACACGGTAGAACAGAGGTAAACGGTCTATCGGGAATTCGACTCCACATATGAATGCATCCGATGGGGAATTGAGTCGAAGCGGTGTTTAAAAGTTAAAATATCCCGAGTTGAATCGATTGTGGGCCCTTTGCCTGATCGATGGCAAATTCTCATTCAGCCAACATCCTCCATGGGTGCTTATCGGCTCGATCTGGCAAATGTTTTGTTTTCTCAACGTTTCGCTAATTCGAGTTCCAGCGGTTGCCTGATTATTCATAAGTTAATCAAATCACGGGCGAACGAATAAATATCATTGATAATATGATCGTTGTCCTCATATATATATATGTACGCACCATATACGTGTCTACACGTAATAACATATCTACATATATTCGCTATGGCTCGTTTCTGCACTGTACTACCAACACACCCAGAAAAGCCAATTTTCCTCGCCATGATCCAAGAATGCAAGAATAAAGTTCCCTTGAAAGGTCTATGAGCTCTCTCTCTCTCTCTCTCTCTCTCTCTCTCTCTCTCTACCGGTCCTACCGTGTCCTACCGTGAGTACTGCATGACGTCTCTTATGCTTGCTCTGCTTCCCGGATTATTTTTGGTCGCTTCCTTCCTGCGTATGCTCCTGCTTGCAGCATAGCAGCATGCGCTCAAGGCGGTGATCTTCTCAGATACACACACTCTCTGAGAAGTAGATCAGCCACGCAGTCTACAACAATCAAAAACTGACACTTTTGATAACCTCACTCTTGCCTTGCGCTTGGACCTGCTTGCCTGGCACACTCAATCACTCGCTCATCAGGACAGGTGGCGCCATCCGTCGGCGCCGACCGCACGCCGCCTGCTGTATCGATTTATCGACGGTGGATGTCTCGTTAATCAATTAGCAGTAATCGATCGACGGATCCACGCACTCGTCAACCGCCGCTGCCGCCGCGCAGCGCGGTTCTCCGGGGTGGTCAACTCACAGGCGCCGACATGCCGGAATTCTCACCCGTAAATAGCCGTCGGATGGCCTTTTCGGCTAACACGAGCCGACATCACGACGACCTCAGCGACTGCGAATCTCTATATGAAGAGTCCTCAACATTCTCTCTGCCATATACAGACAAAAATCTTGAGAACTTGAAGTCGACACTCAGAAATGGGGTAGCGTCCCTCACCGGAGATCTCTTCTCGACCAAACCCAGTATGGAGCGTAGACAATTAACCATGCAAGTTCTCCATGAGCACATGGATGCAGTAAATTCTCTTGCCACAGCCTACCAACAAGTAGTAGCTGCCCTAAAAGCGGCTGATTCTGCCAGAAACTCCATCAAACATGAGGTTCATTCAGCCATCAAGGCAGCTTTAGATCCAGCCCTGCAGAAGTTTGATGAAGATCATCAGGCCAAATTAGACAGCATGCGCACCTACGCCTCTGTCACGACGAAGAACACGGCGAAAAATCGGGTCAAGGTTGCGAATGGACCTTCACTGCCGGTACCTCTGGTGAAGACCATCTTCATCGGCCCTGTTGCCAACAAAGCTGGCAATTTCCGCGACTCGGAAGCGACCAAAGCCGCAGTCCTAAAAGCTGTAAACCCTGCTGATGCCGATATGAAAGTGGTCCAAGTCAAGAGGGCCAGGGACAAAGGAGTCCGACTTGAAGTTGACTCTGTCGATCTCGGTAAACTCAAGTCTTCGGATGCACTGAGAAATGCCGGCCTCGAAGTCAAAGAAGGGGGTGGCTTGCGTCCCCGCATGTTGGTTCGTTATGTACCAACAGATGTAGCCGTTGATGATTTTGCGAAACAAATTATTGAGCTCAACGCCCCCGAAGAACCTGAAGATGCCGTCAAAGTAATATACGTTTTTAAACCTCGCGATGGTCGATCCACCCGAAATATCGTCATCGAAGTCTCACCGCAGGTTCGCAACATCCTACTCTCCAGAGGCCGAGCCTTTTGCAACTGGAATTCCTTTCCGGTTGAAGACTACATCAAAGTACTTCAGTGCTACAAATGCCTGGGTTTTGGACACGTAGCATCATCATGCAACAGCAACGCTCACTGCGGTCACTGTGGCGGTAACCACGAAATGCGCAATTGTGGGAACAAACGCGCCCCACCCTGCTGTACCAACTGCAAATTGGCCAAGTTAGAGGACAATCACTCAGCGACTGATGGCAAAAAGTGCCCCATTCTCAAACGGCGAATCGAGGACAAAGTCAGCCTCATCAACTTCACATAATGGATTCTACACCACCTACACGCAGCGGTAACCTACGGATTGCTCACATCAATGCCCAATCGCTACTCGCTAAGGATCATCTCGATTGTATTAAGGCGCGTTTCTCCCGAGAACAGTGTCATATTATCTGCATCTCCGAGACTTGGCTCAAACCAGACATACCCGACGGCATGGCTCAAATGCAGCACTATAAAATCTTTAGGCGCGACCGGCTCGACCGAATAGGCGGTGGTGTCGCCATCTTTGTCCATCACTCTCTCAAGGCCACGGTAGTTCTAACCTCATCAGGGATATCCTCGAATGGACCTGAATTTCTCTTTCTTGAAGTTTCTGGCGTAGGAGGACCGAACCTTCTTGTCGCAGCTATTTACAGGCCACCGAAAATCAAGGAACTTTCCACCTTCACCATGGCATGCCTCAAGCTCCTTCCACTCTACAACAATTTCGTGGTCATGGGGGACCTCAATCTAAACATGAATATGGTTACACATGACAGCCTATACCTCTCGCAATTTGTATCGGCCAACGATCTATTCCTAGTCCCGTATAGTGCTACTCATCACACTTTGACAGCAAACACTCGCATTGACCACTGCATTGTTGACAGACAAGAAAAGATTACAGACTATGGACAAGAACCCATCGCCCTCTCCGGGCATGACCTCATCTGGATTGCATACAATTGCAGGATCGACGAAGATTTCCGCAACGAAATCCTGAAGCGAGATTTTCGGAACTTTGATGAGCAGGCCTTCACGTCTAATCTTACCGCCATCAACTGGACACCGCTCTTTGAGTCTCCATCCATTGACTTCAAGGTGTCATATTTCAACACCATACTAATCGACTGCCTTGATGAGCTTGCCCCGCTACGACGCTTCACGCCAAAACGGAATCTGTCACCATGGCTAACAGACGACATCAAACAGGCAATGAGAGACCGAGACAAAGCTTGGAAACGCTTTACCAGCTATTGCAAAGACGCTGGTAAAGACCGCAATAACGACACGGGCATCACAGATAACGCAATCCTCCTTGAGCTACATACCAACTACAAAATGGTAAGAAACTCCGTCCAGTCAAAAATCAGAAAAGCCAAACACAAATTTTACTCCGAGGCATTCGAAGACATCAAGGAAGCCGGAATTGCGTGGAAACGTCTGAGGCAGCTTGGAATTCTCCGCTCAAAGGGTGACAATAATCCACTTGTCGTACCCATAGACGACCTTAACAACTACTTCTCCTCTTTCGGAACTTGCCAAGCTGAGTGTGCTGATGATCGGCACGAAGATCAACAAGCGACATACAGCGATACTCTTTTCTATTTTGGCGATATTTCTCCAGTGACCCTACTCGAGGCACTTCGTCAAGCCTCCTCTGAGGCTCCTGGAGCTGATGGAATCTCACTGAGAGTACTACGCATGGCCTTACCTGCTACTCTTCCCATAGTCCTACATATATTTAATTTCTCACTTCAACATAGCACCTTTCCGCTAATCTGGAAGAAAGCATTAATCAAGCCTATTGCCAAAGTGAACTCTCCCACATCCCCAGCTGATTACCGACCTATCTCTCTTCTTTGCCCACTATCGAAACTACTCGAACGCATAGTAGCTGACCAAATTAACAGGTTTCTTGAGTCTAGCAACCTGCTAGACCCTTTCCAATCGGCATATAGAAGGGGCTTTAGCACACAGACAGCCCTCCTTCGCCTAACCGATTACATTCGACAGGGCATAGATGATGGAAGAGTAACTGCAATGGCATTATTCGACTTTTCCAAAGCATTTGACATGGTTGACCACAACATTCTTCTGAAAAAACTAAAGCAACTGCAGTTCTCGGCTTCTTCTACTCGATGGATTGAATCTTATCTCACAGGACGGCTCCAAGCTGTTCTCGGCGAGGCTGGCACCTACTCTAGCTGGGCATCACTCAAAAATGGTGTCCCTCAAGGCTCTGTCCTCGGTCCTCTTCTTTTTACGCTCTACCTATCGGACTTGAGATACGCGATTGCCTCATGTGACTACAATCTATATGCTGACGACCTACAGATCTTTCTTCGTAGTCCTGTCTCTGACCTTGAGCACTGCATCGACAAGTTGAATAAGGAAATCATCCTGATCAGGATCTGGACCGTGCTAAACCGGCTCTCACTCAACACCGACAAAACACAAGCAATCATCTTTGGCAGCAGACCGTACATACGTGCCCTCAACCTCTCTTCTCTACCGAGCATTCTGAATGGCAGAGCTGCAGTCCAATACAGCTCAGCCGTCAAAATCCTAGGCGTCTGGGTAGACGACGTCCTCCGCTGGAAAGAGCAGGCCGTCAGCGTCGCAAAAACCTCTAACTCGCGGCTCTATCAACTGAAGGTGTGTCGCAATTTCCTTCCGCGTAAAACTCGTGCCAAGCTAGTCAACGTGCTAATTCTACCCCTCTACGATTACTGCTGCACGGTAACATTCGGAATAGCGGACGTATACAATATCATCCTGAAAGTAGCACTCAACTCGTGCGCGCGCTTCATCTTCGACGTACGGTGGGATGCGCACATCTCACCCTACTGGACGAAGCTGTCCTGGCCAAGCCTTGAAGATAGACGCAAACACCATGCTCTGATCCTAATACATCAAGTCCTAAACACAGGAAGACCTGCTTACCTCAGAGCTGCGTTTACAATCCACGCTCCCAGGGAAGGCATGGCGCTTCGAGAACGGACAAAAGTTCTATCAATACCGCGGTTCCGCACGGAAATTAAGAGGCACTCATTTCAAATAACTGCTGCATACCTGTGGAATGCTCTCTCACCGCGTCAACAAAACTTGAGCCAAGCTTCTTTCCGCGCGCTTTTATGCTCCTCGTCCTACCAAAACTTAAATTGAAACAGCCCCCTTCACCCGAGAAATTTCAATTTGTTATTGCCTTTATGTTGCGCTCGCATCTGCGTCTGCATTTTGTTTGTTTATATAGATCAATTCCCATTGCAACTGTATCGAGCCTTTTCTGATTTGTACCCTCATTTTTATCATTTAATTGTAACCTTAACTAAACTGTGTGATGTATGAAGGTGGAGTGCCAGAGGACGCCTTAGTCCTAGAGCACGAATAAACAATCTAATCTAATCTAATCTCTCTCTCTCGCAAGAGTGTTTTCCCTCATCACACCGATCGTTTCGTCGTTTCCCGGAATCCTCAGCACTTCCTGCTGGGTGTATAAGGTCTTGGTGCAGCGTGAAGCCAAGAGTACCTTCTCCTTCTTCTCCTTCTTCTTACGCACGGTTCTCTTGGTGTTTCACGCTCTCGCGCGGTTTCGTAGCTGCAAATGTGTGTGTTTAAGTTCGTATACATATACATCCACAGGAGCAGACTTTTCTCATTGGTGGAGAGAGAGAGCGAGAGAGAGAGAGAGAGAGAGAGAGAGAGAGGCGAGTCAGGTGCAGATGTCGAGGCGCTTGATTCAACACGATAAAAATGCACTACACCGCAGACTTGCTTATACGTGTACTATGGACGTATATTGAAGACGCGATTATGTCACTGGTGAGATCTTTCATTACGTACCGTTCTCCGAGGGGCTAGAAGCAACGCTGACTCGCTCGGCCGAGAGCAAGAACATATTTAACTGAGAATTCATCATCATCTCGATTAACTTGTACATCTTCCTTATTAATACAGTACTGTATAGCTATATAGCGGCAATTTATGCGGCGGTGCGCATAGTTTCTCGTTTATTACCAGATTCAGAATCATCGATGCTTTTATCGCTACTCGCACTGAGAAACGTGTGCTTGGTTTATATTGATTTTCCGTCAAAACGTAATTCGCGCGAACTTGAGAGAATTCGTTGGATCGTACACATTGCGTAATTTGCCGCGTTCTATCCATTTTCGAACGAATGCGTTTCTACAATATTGGACAAGCTGTTTATTTTTAGTACAAAAAATAGCACCCCTACACGTGCAGAAATCTCCGTAGGGATCCAATTAGATTGCCAGAATTTTGTGGATTTGTCTTTCTTCGAAAAATCCCTATGTATTGTATGAATGATAAAACTTGTTTATTTTTACTTTTCAGATCAACTCGTGTCAAGTTATCAATCCGGCCGTTGGATCACATTTTTCGACAGAGGCTCTATTATACCTCAATAACGTTGTTTTTTTTATTTGATTTGTTTAAATGAAAATGTCCACGAAGCAAGTTCAATGTATGCTTGGGAACATAGATTTTTTCAAATCCCAAATAAGTACACAGGTAGAAAGAAAAATCGACGAAAAATGATGGTTTTTTCGGTTCGTCACACAGTGCGCGGTGTTTCCTCCCTTAGAGAAGTATAAACCGCTTGATATATATGCCTTCCAAAACGATTTGTATCACATCGCTCAAAGTCCACTCTCTAATGATCATTCGTTATTTATGTTACCGCACTTCGACACAATATCCTCACACACATATCACGTACTCGCTTACGAAGCGTGCAGCACGTTATGTTTCAACACGCCGAGGTCTTTCTCGCTACCTTTGACACATTTTGGATTTCAACATAGTAAGAGATTCTCGAAAGACTTGTCTGGGAACAGTGCAGAAACAAATTTGTGCACGGGATCGCGAAAGGATGTATATTATAATTGTTTTTTTGACAATCCAACAAATTCCGGTTGAGAACTTGGAATAAAATAACTCTCCAGCGACGTGAATCGGAAAACAGAACGGAATCCACTTGGATTCCACTGTGGACTACTCGCAACGTGCGCGCCGCGGCTCTATCAAATTTCCATAGAAATGGATTGCCGAAAAAAATGTGTGTCCACGGGTAAGGGTAGAATTTCCCACTAGCTCCTGAGTACTGTTTTCGTAACTTGGAACAGCTTTGATTATTATTCATGTCATTACTTCTTAAGGTAGTGGCTTTCTTTGCACGCATGTTGTATGCACATTTTGAAAAAATATTCCCAAAGTACATGGAGAGAATTAAAAAGTAATTTTTGTCGTGAATTTCACGGTAAAAATTACCGTAATATATTTCAATGTGGTGGCAAGTGAGCAAAACATAATAATTCGTATGTGACAAGTTTTTTTAACTCACGTTACAGAAAATTTCCAATACGTAGCTAAAATTTTACTATACAAGAAGTGTAAAAATTGGAGACAGTAAAATTTAGCATGATTATTCGAAAATTTACCTACTGTCGGTTAAAAATTACCAACCGCATCGTCCGCGGTATTTTATGATGCTGCACAGTAAAATTTACCTGCGTCGACCTCAGAAGAAAAATTTCCTAAAAGGCTGGTAAAATGTATATTTTCCCCTCATTGTGACCGTTTCTTTCCTCGACTGTTTTTGTTTACCTTTTTTCTCTCCACCTTTCTCGCTGTTCCCCCCCCCTTGCGGCCCAGCCGACTTCCCCCTCTGTGTCTTATTCCGCCGCGAAATGCCGAAGAAAAACATTTCCCGACGAAATGTACGCAACTGGGTTTCGAATCCGGGACCTCCCGGTCCGCTGGTTTAATGGCGAGCACGCGAACCACTACACCATCGCTCCGATTCCTTGGTAAAATGTATTTTTTTTTCAGACTGGTGCGATAATAATCATAATAATAATAATAAATATTATTTATTTCTGAACAATTGGTACAAATTAACGCTGTTTGTTTTTTGTTGGGACATTTTTTTCTTTCATATAAATTGGTATACTCAACAAACGGATAAGGAGAGAAATTTAATTAGAATTTATTTTTCATTTAATACTACCATTTTTTTACAATACATTTCGTACCATCGTAGGCTGGAGTGATGTGACTAATTTGCGCACATATTATTTCGTCATAATTTAAAATCGTAAAATCGTATTCACACTTAAAAATTTCATAAGCAGTTTATGTACGCAGTTTAGACGAAATTTTTTTGGGAACTCCCATCGCGCCATATAAGGAATAGATAGACCACTGAAACGAGACCACGCATCCCTACTTGGTATGAAGAGGAATTTTTACCATGCAGTGCCTCAAAATTACCGTACCGTACCGCACGATAATTTCCATCAACCGCGCATGGTAATTTTTACCGAGAGCACAATACATTTTCCTATAACACTCATTAAATTTTATAATAAATCTTGAAATAACTGTTGTAAAGACGATACTTTTTTATAGACATGTTTAAAAGGTATAAAATAATAAAATGCACAGAAAAAATTCGCTGATATTATATATTTTTTAAATTTAAGGTTTGCGTATTTTGCTACACATAAAAAATTTCTATCTGAAGATGAAATTTAATTTAATTTTTGTGAAAATCTGTGTTTTACTCAGCAATAATAAGCGAAGTTTCAGGGTTGTTATCTGGTTACCGTTACTGCACGGTAATTTTTAACATTTAATTCTCTCCGTGTATGATCGAGGAACAATAATTCTAAATCGCAACAAACATCTTACGAAACCGGACTTGAAAAAACGAAAAAACGCAAAGCAAGTGCTTTGTCAATGAGTGATTTGAAGAAAAATACCTTACGAACAAATGAACGTGTCCGCGAAAGTATGTATCCGCGCGCTTCGACGAAACGATCGCATTATTCGTTCGAATATTTGCGGTGGTCCAAATGTCTCAGGGTCGAGGAGCCCGAAAGAGGAGACGATAACATTATTTCCAACGATCTGAAAATACACGGGCAGACTGCGAGACGAGAGGAACCTAGACTGTGAGTGTGATAATATAATGTGAACAAGGATCACAGACGCATGTCCTATGGCGAACAAGCGCGTGATCGGACTACGTAAAAGGAGATGCTCCGTGTGCTGTATGAAGCGTAATAACGAGAGCATATGCGAACTTGCCTTCTTTCTATATATTCGCCGTCTTTCTATATATTTTCCTTTTCAACATTTTGCTCTTTTTACGGCAAATCGCGAGCAGGCCGAGACGAACGTGCTTGTTTCGCGAACGAGCACTTTTGATTATGTTCGGCAGTGCTGGCTTTTGTGCCGATCCTTTGGCACACATACGTATAGCGCGCGCCCGTATTTGTAAAGAAAGGCCCGCGGGCGGTGGGGCTTTCGCGAAACCCGTTTCACACCGGCACTTTTGCCACGTGAGATCAAATAATATTCTTCATCGCACGAACAGACCCAAAAACATACCTCTTAAATATCCAAGTGCAGACGAGAATCGAAGAAAAAAAAACAAACAATACCTAAACGTGCGATGCGGTCGCTGAAAAATATAGTTTAGTCTCGCGCGAGTCGCACCACGTAATTCTCTCCTTTCTGCCAATACACGCTTGGTTATGTTTAACAAAAACAGACCAAGTACCGACAAACTCATTTGTTTATACGTTCCCAAGCGAGGTAGTCCCCGTCCTGTGGAGGATTTCGAAATTATAATCGCGTCGTGACTTCTTCCCCAAAGTTTAGCACATTTCTGCATCAAACACCATCGTGATTTATTTTCCTTGATTTGAAAGGTCTCGAAAACTCTTGCCGATTTTCGTGCGCGACCGAACTCGTTAAATTACATTCAATTCGCGCGATCTTAGTCTCCTTTTTCTCTCCTTTCACCCTTAGGTCGCGCGGTGAGCCGCGTTCACTCTTTCGAGCGCAGTCTGCTGCTGCTCTGCTCGGCCACGGGAGGATGAAATTATGACGAGTTTTTGTACGAGATATTCCACATCATTCGACAGCCGTAATATCGTGCTATGACTGGATAGTTGCAATTCTCATGCGGCATATGAAACATGACTTCCACTACGAAGAGATATGCGCGCGGAAATCTCAATATTGCGCGGATCATGGTTGTTATGTACAATTGAGTGACCTGTTAATTAAAAATCGGCACAACCGCCTTGATAGACGGCGGTTGATGCATCACAAAGTCACGAATCTAGTGCGCGTTTTCTTTGAGTACCTATCGGAACAATCATTTGAGGGAGACTACCAATCTAGGGCCTGGGAAGAAGGTCAACTTGGACAAATTTTTATACACACCCAGCTAACGGAGAGAAAATTCCGTTTACTATCCTTTATTCTACATCTATCTTCGAGTGTCTTTGCAAATTGTTTCACAACATTTTGTAACAAAATGGCCGCACGGGAGCGAGATGAAACGAGTCACCTCAGTTCAATTAAGGTCCTGCCCTCCCGACATCGTCCCAATTTTTCACCGCTCGAGTCGTTTTTGTTTTTCCAAACTTACAACAACATTTTGCATCAATGATCACGGCGAATTTTTCATACGTTGAAAACTTTTCCCGCAAATAATTATTTTCAGCGTTTTTCATTACCGAAGACCATTTCTTTTTTCTTTCTTTTTTCTCAACTCAAAGTATCTTGAATTTTCGTTGCGGATAAAAAAAATTGGAAGAGGAGAAGTCTGGTGCCGGGCGCAGGACGCACTATCGGCCAAAGGTCACTGGCTCGAACCATCTCTACAGCGCCGCCGCCGCCCCCATTTTGTTGCAAAATCTTCCGAAGAAAAATTTGTCAAGATACTTGAAGATATGTGCGGAGTTCCGATCAGAATTTTCATTCTATCAACTGAGTGTACCTAAAAACGTCCAAAAATTCCGTTTTTCCAGGCTCTAGACAGGTGGTGTGGTCTAATCTACCAACTCAATTTGAGGTGTGCTTGAAATTCAGGTCGACTCGGTAAAGAACATTTTGCGTTTAGTTTTGGTGGTGTAATTATCATTCGCATAGGCAGGTGGACTCGTACGTTTGATTCGAATCGTACGGTGTTTACTTTCTACCGCAAGTGAGACATACAATCGACGTCATTGAATCGCGCGAGAGCTCCGAGTGCGCGGGGGAGTTTATATAAAACGGGCGAGAGTTGCGTGCATGTTCCGTTGCTTTCACGATTGTCTCGTTCCCTCCTCGACGGGGGACAGAGAGAGAGAGAGAGAGAGAGAGAGAGAGAGAGAGAGAGAGAGAGAGAGAGAGAGTTCGCGGACCTCCTCTGTTTTCGCGAGCATAAAACTCGGCTATTCATCTTTTTTTCTTTCTCATGCTCCTGACTCTTGAATTCCGGTGTACCACGCGCTACCCCCCACCCCTCCCCCCATGGCCAACTCTCGCGCCTAATACGCACATCGTCCCACACTACGAGCTCTTGACAGCAGATAAATGCTCATTATAACGGGGCATGCGAATTCTTTCGTTGTTTTTCAAAGAATAAGACGGAAAAGGAAAGCGAGAGAAAGATTAAGTTAGATTATTCGGGAGTGAGAGACACGTGGGATCCAGTCGAGTTATCCGGAAGTGCGACTGTGGCAAATACCCCCCCGCCCCGGACGCAACCCAAAAGGGAAGCGTCCAACACCGAACAATTGTACGCTCGAACCTTCACCGCGTTCTACGGATATCGAAGAACTTGACAATCAATTACGAAAAAGAGTACAAAAAGGCGCATAGTTTTCGAAAACGCGGTTCGATTCTTTTTATATGTAAGGAAATGTGTCGAGACTGAACGAAATTATTTCTTCGAATGTAATAAAAAATTTCATGAATCTGATGAAATTATACACATTCACTTCCAGTATTTAGCTCCATTTATTTAAATCGACGCTGAGAAAAACCGTTTATTCGACGCTGATTCATTTTTCAAGGCGTCTGCATAAACTTGAAATTTCGAAAATACGAACGTTTTATTGTAGCCAAATTTGCAACAAAGATATTGTGAAAATGACCAAAATCGACCGAATTATGACGATTTTTCGGAAGGGTCAGGGCGAACCACCGCGCCCTGTCACGATTTATCCGTTTTTCTTGAAATGACGTTTCACGAAACGACGGTGCAGGAGTCGTATCTCTAAACCTATTCATCCGCGGTTGACTTCAGATTCGGACAAAGGATAGTTTACGACACGTCCTTCGTATGGTTGGATAGTTTTTTTTACTCGCTTATCCATTTGTCAATAACGCATGATTCAAGTTGTTTGCGTTTGTTTTCGGGTTAAAAATCGAATTTTTGTTGGAAACACTTGCCATTTTTGTAGTTTTGAAGACGTCGGTAAAACTATTCGGCCATATGATAGTTTTATTATTGTACTAGAAGTTGATTTTTTGTAAAAATCATTTCGGATCTCCCAAGTTGCCGGAACCCCACCTACAACTACCCGTGCAGAAATTACCGTAAGGATTCGATACTTGTCCCGCCACCTGCCAACAGGCATCCAACGCGTCACCTTTGTTGTATCCCTATACAAACACGTCACGTCCGTACATTGGTTTGTGATCAGGATACGATTCTCGATAGATCCCATCGCATTCTCTACGTTGAATTTTCCAAACAAAATATAGTGTATCTTAAGGTAGTTCCTCTGCGAAAATCTCGACCAAAAGTTTACATACCATGTTCATGTTTAAAAGATTGATAATTGGTTTAATTAGTAATAAATAAAATTAAAGCTACGCAATATTGACTCGGTACTAGTAGATAATACGATGGATATCATTTATTGCCGTAAAATATATTTTATATTGTGTTTTTGATCTACCATTGCCAGTAAACTTTTTGCCGGGACTGTCCAGGCTTTGCCCCAATTGTTTTTTTTCCAGGCTTTGCCAGGCTTTGCACCAAAATTTTGAGGGCTTTTCATGGTTATATCTTGAAAACTTGATGGTGAATCATTCTCATTTTTTTTCACATTATTCGTGATATCTTACTCTAGCTTATCCTCGTTTTTTATCAATTTCTTAATTTTAGTTTTGACCGTAAAATTAATGATGCTCTGTTTGCCAATCATAACGCACTTGTTGCGTGTAAACCAAGCCAACTTTAAGTGTAAATATCTCAGGTTTGGGGTGGTCAAACTTATTCAAATTGCACAGATGTTTGGATAATGTATTGAATAACATATATGTCAAATTTCAACCATTTCTTAATTCAACTCTTCTGTGGAGGTACTACCTTAAAAAAGTATAAATCTCATACAAAAAAGTTTTGGATTTTTTTGGGATATCTAACAAACTCCGGTTGAGAATTTCATATAAAAAATACTTGAGCGACGTAAATGGGGAAATGACGTGGAATCCGCACTTGTAGGTTCCAATGTGGACTCCCAATGTGCGCCGTCCCTATGAAATCCGTATAGGGATGTGGTAGGATCTGCGCACTCCCCGACAAATTTCTGCAGGAGCGGCACTTTGTTTCGAATAATAATAAAAACTCTATTTTTTATCGACATTTTTCAATGCAAAAAACACTCGAAAGTGTCAGGCCAGTGTGTGTGTGAAATTTTGTTCTCGGACACTACTTTAGTAATCGGTAATGTTCGAATTCTCAAGTTGCGTGAAAGAGTTCGACCAAATATTTTCGTATTTTTTCATACACCGAAAACGTCGAGCGGGCCGAATCTGGAAATACAATGGCCCCCGTTGCTATACGGATGTACAATCGGTTGGAGCCTTAAATATAGGTACTACATACTTTTTGACTCGCGATCCGCGACACTCGAATCTGCGCATCACGAAATCGCACACACGGTTCACGTGTTCGCGGAAACCGCGATGGCCAGGCAGCTGCCGGTAAAAGTTGGCCGCGAAAGTACTTTCAATCCCCGCAATACACAGGCACACGAGCAGAGCAGGTCTCGCTCGAATAATGGAAGTCGATGTTCTTTCCGAAACTCAGTGCTCGCTTTGTCGCCGAGGAAGAGAGAAGAGAAAACATTCCAAGAGACTTTCAGTAACGACTATTGAAAAAAAAGGAAAAAAAAAACAGCGTACGAAAAAAGAAGGATTTCGAGGGAAGCAATTTCTTGCGGTCGCCACTGTCTCATCGTTGAACGACGATAGCGCGCGTCGCGACGACAAACAGGAAGAAAACCCGACAAAGAGGGCAAGAGAGAGAACCGAAAAGTGAAATGTAACAATTACTCAAATGCACTATTATTATCTTTAATCGTTCAAGATCCTTTTCTCGAGTAACTTCTCCTCCGCTTACCACTCTTTCTCTCTCTGTCTGTCTGTCTGTCTGTCTCTCTCTCTCTCTCTCTCTCTCTCTCTCTCTCTCTCTCTCTCTCTCTTAAACTTAACTTAAACTTTAATGCGTGCTGAGAAACAAAAAGTTGACTGAAACAACAATCAGTAATAAAGATATTCAATCGAAATTACATACCAATATAATTTCGACGCCCGTCAAACTTGTGTCGCGGAAGATTTTTGCTCACACGGACAAAATGCGTGCGCCTACTTCGAAGGCTTACATGGCACCGAGGCCTGCAGGAGGGGCCCTTCCAATCGCAGTCAAACGTTAAGTCCCCCAACATCCCTAACATAGTGTATTCAAAACCGGGGCAAGTATCCCCCTGGGGCAACTATCCGGCTTTTACCCTATATCCGACCGAAAATGAAAAAAATAAAAATAACGTGTTTTTTTTGCTGCGCTCGCTCGCAACGGTCTATCCAATTCACAAATTATCATATTATTTATTTATTTATAACATTGGTTTATTTCCAGACGGCTCTATAGAATAGATGCGGGTTATCCCCTTTTGGATTGGAAAAGTGCTGAAAAATAAATAAGACTCGAAAGTCGTGTTTATCTTTACGGAAGTTCGAGAAGCACGAAGAAAGGCGATATCTTCGCGGACTAGTCACAGTTTTCCAGACTGTTAAGATTTTTATCGGGGCAAGTATATGATATCGATGATAAAGTAAAATAGCAAAAATATGCTGCGGAGAATGGTGGCTACAGCTGTATAACTCGCCGAGACACTTTATCGCGACCGTGCTTAATCCTATCAGTCCCGTTGCCGCAAAGTCTTCCAGTTCGTCCTCGACTAGCCGCCGCCATATATCCTCCTTCAAAACCAATTTTTTTTTCTCCGTTGCAACAAGATCCCGATTTTCCGCAAGCATCGATGTACACCACGATCAGAAGTGGCGAAATGTAGAAACGTGTCGAGTGGTTGGAAGACCGCCGCCGCCTTTGGACTCCGATTCAATATCAAATAACAACGTTGGATTCGCCATTCGTTCGTATCGTTCTTCCATCCCAATCGAGAAGATCAATATTAAATGTTAATTATTTGCTACGGCTCAATAACTGTTTGTCGAAAAGGTATTACAGACGAAGGTTCGAGTATTTTTCGGTGTCTTTTTTGAAGCTTTAAATAATTCAATAGAATTGCTCTTCGATTTTAATAACATTCAAATAAATAAGACTTGCATTTGTCTCGACTTGCAATGAAAATTAGCTTTATGTCTTTGCGAACGACGTTGTTGAGATAAAAAAAAATTACTCGCAAAGATACGCTTAAATGAGCAGCCGCCAGCTACGATCCTGAAATGCCTAAGGGCAATTATTATATGCTTAGGTATAAAGCGCGAGAAACGAAAAAAAATTTAATGGCACCGTGAAACACGAGAGAACGAGGATTGACCGGCGCCGCACCGTACGTCTCTCCACACCGCCAAGGAACGCTCACTCTCGTTATGGCGCAGAAATCAGAATGAAATCAACGATCCTCTTGTGTAATAGGGATGTTTCCAGTAACCAAGAATAAAAAAAGTATTGTTATGAGGTGATAGCTTATCTTTGAAGTAATGCTCGGAAGTGCCTATTTTATTTTGGTGGAAAGTGTAGATAAATTAAACAAAGAACACCAATCACAGCGCATAGCGTCACACTTTGCAAAACAGGAACGAGTCGACGCTCTAAGCATACCGTTACTCTGTTACTGTTTACTTTGTCTTAAAAGACAATGTGTGAGATTTCTCGATTGATTTTGAATTTTACTCCAACTGTAATAATAGAGACTGGATTCGTAAAGGCAAATAATTCGAATTTTCCTAGAATTGACTGCATAATGGTGGCCTATTTTTTTAACAAAAAATAGCGACTTCTGCTCTGCAGAATTCAGAAACGTGAAGACTTCCATATAAGTATACCCTAAATAATTGTTATTTGTGCAACCAATAATGAATGTAGCATCAATAATATTACAAACTCTGTAATAATTTGAACGAATTGTTGAGCTCATGTATCGTGTTTGTTTAGAGACCCGTATTTTGCAGAGTATGACGTTACGCACCGTCAAATGACACGTCTGAGCATTGTGGCGCGTATTTTGAAACGAATGAACTAAAACGCGATTTTTAAAGAATTTGCTGCATTTAATAATACATGAAATAATCATTTAGAGATATATTATGTATATGTGAACAATTTGAAACACTTTCCCAAAAATAGGCGACATTCCTATTCTTCTCTGCTTCTAGCAACACGTCTTTATCGTTGACATTAGACGATGAGCCATCGTCTAATGCAACCAGACGGCCGACTTATTATATCGGCAGACTTCTAGCGGTGTTCTCATTATTATTGCTGCAATTATTGATTCTCAATAATCATCACGTTTTAAATATTTATTTTATCACCGCCCACCTATGCTTATTTACCTGCTAAACAATCATAAATCGATTTTTCTTTAATATTTACATCGATCGTTGTGTATCCGCGGAAAAATCGAGCGCAACTGCAATTGGATGTAAAAAAAATTTCAGTTGCGCCAATCAAGCGCAGAGTCGGTCTAGTTTTTCAAGCCTACAGCGGACTATGCTTTTGAGTAAAATGCTTTTGGAGTTTCGCAGGATTAATGCAGTATTCTAATCCAGAGGCCTAAATCTCGGGCGTTTTTTCGGGCTTGATAGACAAAAACAAATGTGTATATTTTTACTATCCATTTCTTTTGTGAACACACTTCTTCGTAAATGTTTCAACAAGTTGCGAAAAAATTTTTGTGCAACAAAAAATAAATAAAACACGTTACGGGCTTCAAAATATGGCCGTGAAAACAAAGAGTCGAGGTGGTTGACACGATTCCAAAGCTCCCTTTATCAATAGAAATAGAACGAAATTTCTGAATCAATAAGAATGTCACCATGGTAGTTACCAAACAGAAAGAATAAAAAAAAACAAATTTAATCGCGATTGTCTGAAAAACAGTTGATTTTTTGAGAGATTAAAACTTTTTGAAATAGCAATAATATTGATAATAATAATTTGGCAATGACCGAGGTAGGGACGATAGAGGGGTATAAGTATACCGAAGTTCCATAAAAATTTTCCAGTCGGTCGGTTGAATAGAACTCGACATTTGGTATTGAACAAGGGTTGAAAAAAAAGTAGTTTCGAGAAAAACGTGTTTAAAGTTTTGAGCGTAATGTCGGACAACTGCAACTATTCAAGTGGTATAACGGCATGTTATACTTGCGTTATATTAATCGGCCATTCCTGCCTCGTAGATGTGCCTTGCTCGACTTAATTTATCATAAACAAATAAAAATAAACAAAAAACAGTGTTATCTTATTATAACTTTCTGTACATAATTTGTCATCTATAATACCTCGGATGTTATAATGGCAATACAAAAGAGGAGGGGAACAAAAAACTCGGGTTCACTGAAAGTCCCGAAGGCGAGTACCGCGCGCGCGTCCTCTGTGAAAGGATGCATGTATCTTTCGTATGTTACGAGTGCCTGGGCGGGATAGGAATTTAACTACTGCACAGAATGTACACGCGCACCGCAATCCCTCCGCGTACTCTGACTACCACCAGATAATTAATTTAATTGCATTAATTACGGGAGATTCCATTTAGTAATCGGACGTGAATACGAGTAAAGCCGAACGAGAGGACCGCTGACGTGCGCTAGCTCACAAAAGACTCCTCGATGTACTTTTTGTTTTGTTTTGTTTCTTCTTCTTCAAGGTATCGAGTTTTCTTGCTCCTTGTCGCGACACAATTTTCTCGTTTTAGAGGCGAACACTTGACGGTAGAAAAAAAACCTCCGCTATATACAGCAAATGCACCGATACCGCGAATACTCGTTAGAAATCGATGAAACCACTTTTTTCGAGATTGTCTCAGTTGCTCCAATAAAATATTTGCACGTATCCAAATTCAAGTCGATCGGTACTGGGGAAAATTTTTTTTCACGTACGAGGACAATGTTACACTAAATTTTGTTAACTAGTTGCCGTTCTTCCCGCTCAACAAATTGTACATAAAATTGACACATTTAATACTTTTTATTGACTATTATTATTTCTCAAGATTGAAAAATATTTTTATATGTCTTGTGACCTAAATTTCGAGGGGAAAAAGGAGAAGGATACTCGGATATCCACGAGGCCACAATATCCCGTTCTCGTCCTTCCCGGCGATTTATTTTTATAGGGCGCCAGGCGAAAATCGGCTCGTCGGGATGAAGGGAGGGAGGACGGGAATACCCGGCTTGGCCACAGCCCTGGGAAAAATGGTAGAGAGGCGGGTTCGGTACACAAATCACGATTGCGTAAATGAAAATTATAACGTCCGACTCGAGTGATGAAAATCATCTTGCAATTCTCTATTCAACAATTTACAAAACACACGGCAAACAAACAATTCCCGAAACGGGACGACGCGACAAATATTTACACGGGCACATTCACACGCGCACACGACCGGGACCTGCACTCACCTACATTTTAGCGCGAACTCGTCTTGGCCTCTTCTCTCGCTCCCCTAACGACCGCCTTAAGGACTCAAAAACAACTATCTCTCACGCGGGTCACGTGGACCCCGCTATAGAGGGCGGGAGCGAGTACTTTGGTGTTACGCCTCGGGACCAACGCGCGCAATTTGAACTCGAGCTCGGCGACAAGGAGCTCGGCCGCGCAAGG
>CALYCA010000255.1:0-7500 GCA_944452715.1 Ophion slaviceki | reverse complement strand
TCATTGGTTGCTGAGATGTCGATGATCGAAGACAAAAGGATCTTTTTACATTCGAAGTCGGATATCTCAGCAAAAAATTGACGTAGAGAGACAAAAAAAACTAAATTAATTCCTAATTTAGTTTTTTTTAAAAGAAAAAATAACGAAAAAAACGAATGAGGTTGAATTCTAAGCCGACAATTTCAATCCTTTAGAACATGAAATAGACTATAATTAACACCCTAACGTTCCATATAGAAATCAAAATTATATGTTATTTAGATCTTCACTGCCAGCCAAAAGTTTCCGGACACTCCACATAATCGCAAAACTTTTGAGCGCTGGGTAATTGCCAAATAATGTTAGAGTAATATAATTCATTAAATTTATTATTTCACGAAGATACTATAAAGATCTATATGATTAAGTAATTTTACAGAGCTTTATAGTATCTTCGTAAAATAATTATTATTCTACCATAAGTTTGCAATGATCCAAAGTGATATTAAGTTTTACAGTTATCTGAAGTGTCCGAATACTTTTGACTGGTAGTGTATATTCGAATATATTAACGCAACCACATTTTTCGAGTATTATATATATATATAGTATTATATAATATATACCGTCGCTTAAGGGGTTACCCCCACTTGCGATGTTGAAAAAATCGATTTTTTATTGCATTTTTTTGAAGTTCAATTTGAAGTGCAGTGTTTTTTAATGCCCGGAATAGATGACTCTATGTAAGTTTACAAAAAAAAAAAAATATTTTCTTCGTGTTAACTGAAATTGAAACTTTAAACGCGTTGTTCTCAAAATGGCATTTCCGAAGTCGGTGACCAAGATTACTCGAACACTAATGAACCGATCTTCTTGAAATTTTGCAGGCTTATTTAATACATAAAAATGTAGTCTTTAATCGTTCGATTTTTTTCGAAAAAAAATGGCCGTTTTATAGCCAAAAAACGGCCGTTTTTTTTCGTTAAAATCGAACCATTAACTTTGACTGTCCGCCATTTTGTGAAAAATGAATATTTTTTAAAATCCTTCGATTAAAGACTAGTTTATACTTATATTTGACTAAATCCATCCGCATTTTTTTTCAGATGATCCACTTCGCCGCAATGTTGGTCACCGCAGACCGTGTATATAAAAACATTATTTCATTGACGGCCGTTTGCCACTAAACAATGTAATATTTTTCAATAAAAAAATTGCTGAAAGTTCTTCAGGATGTGTTCTTTAAGATGGTATATTGAGCGATTAAAAAAGTTTTGTAGTTTTCTTTAAAAAAAATTCATGAAAAGGGCCTTTTTTGCGCTACAAGTGGGGGTAACGCCTTAAAAGTTTGGATACACCAGTCGATATTTCTTGCTGCACTAAAAGTCACATAGCTTCGTAAAAAAAAAGATAACCAAATTTACCGAACGGCGTTTTGACGGGAATAAATTCAGCTTTATATTGCTTTTCTGAAATATTTTTTTATAATTTTCTTTTCGACCCGGTACGCACTTTTATACGTGACTGATTTTCGGCTTTTTTTCGACCATCGAGAATTGGGCGCATGACTTATGCAAAAAAAAAATTGTTACGTTTATCCATGATGAACTTAAATAGCAGGGTAGCAGGAACTTCATTTGCGTTTTTTTATAAAGTTTTGTACGATTTTTTTCGCAATGTTATTTCATTTTTTGCTAAAAAAGACTAATTCTAGATAATGCAATGTAACTCGAGAACTAGAGGGTTTAAGAAGAAATGTCAAGGACGAAAAACGTCGCATAAGCTTATACTGGATAGACTGGCATTTTTTAAAGATTTTTTCTGTGAGATTTTGTCTCACAGGAAAACGCTCATTAATCCGATAGAATTGGAGGAAGACTGTATATACAAGCATTCTTTTATGAATTACTTATAAAATAATAATAAATCAATATTGAGCAAATTTGATTGTTTTCGCATATTAACATTGCACTAATAATTTGATAAGGGGACGATGTATTTTTATTAATTTCGTATTATTTTCGTCATCGAACGGGTTACCGATCAGGCCACAATGGAATGATGATGGAGGAGATATCGAATTTGGGCCGAAAGCAGGTTAGGTGGGGTCGAGGCAACAGTTTCAGATTGAAAGCAGGTTAAGGAGGCCTGTGCTCTGCACGTGTCACTGAAACTGGGGGTCGAGAAAAGGTTTCGGAGGTCTAGCAGAGGCTACCCTGGACCAAGAGGAGGTCTCTTCATGGCACTGAACTCGACAAATGAGGTTTCGTCGGCTCAACGGACACTGGCGGCTTATGTATTACAAAAGAAATGGGTCCTGCGAGGGTTCAGAGGAGGCTAAACATTTTGACTCGGGAAAGCATATTAAAAAGGAGTACCACCCTAACTTATATAAATGTTTCCAACCAGTAACAATACTCCCAGTGAGCTCCGCTGGCTATGAGAGAAGCTTTTCTGCCACGGGGCTGGTACAAATGTGGCTCAGAAGCGCAATGCTTCAGGAATGATAGACATGACATTGTTAGAAAAAATTTCAGCTGAATACGTGTTGGGCCGGTTTGCAGAAAAAAATATGATTTATTAAATTGCGTATCTACTGAAAATAATGTTCAAAGACTGGTAACATGAGTGATGAAAAATTAATTGAGTATTCTTTAAGGTATGGCATGAGTTTGATCTCTCTATATAAGGTAATAAAGTCTGAGTTTTATCTCTTCATATAAAACTAGTTACATGGAATATAAGTGAGCTATTTTTTACCCTACTAGACTGATCTTTGTATAAATTGCCCCTTGCGAGGGCTGGCTTCATAAACACCCAGCGTAACCAGTTATTGTAAAGAAAAACAAGAATGAGTATTTTTTCTCGTATGAAAACATTTTTTCCCTGTGTGAGAAGTCTCTAGAAGAAATGATACTTCCGAAGACACTCGCTGGAAACTTGTTTTACATGACAATCATTGGCTACGCAGGGCATTTCTCTAGCCAGTCTTCACAAGGGACAAATTATGCAAATAACCGGACCACAAAGTAAGAAGTAGCTCACTAATGTTCAAAGTTAACGCAAAGGTTTGAAGTCAATCTTATTACTGTTCTGTCCACCGCAACCACCATGCAAAGAGTAAGTGCATCGGACCGAACAATAAATGAGGCTAATTTTTTACTTATGCATAAATCCAGTAAATTTGAATATCCGTGAACTACATTATGCGAGACCGATTTATGCATAGATTGTTCCCTACAGAGACTGGCTACAAAAATGCCCTGCGAAAGCAATGATTTTGAAGAAAAACAAGTTTCAGGTGTGTCTCCGGAAGTATTATTTCTTCTAAAGATTCCTTGCGATGAAAAAAGTTTTCATTCAATTACAAAGGCATGAACCTGTCTTTCGTTATGACCACTGGTTGAGTCATTATGAAAGATGCCTGTTCAAACGACAATTTATGAAAAGCGAACCTAACTTACTGTTCGGTCCAGTGTAAATCCTCTCCGAAACAACAATTTTTGTGAAGAGTGCGATCGCAGCAGACTGAACAGTTACTTAGATCTACTTTGAAAAGTGAAAAGTATTAATATTAATTGTATTTGAAGGAAGAAAAATATATTGAAATGAAGACACCTAACCTTAAAATGCTTCAGGGAATATGTCGACCCGGCCGATAAAAACACCTAATCCTTCGCATGACGCCGAACTTTATGCACTCACACATTTATATACCGGCACTAAAAACTTTATTGTTTGAACAAAAAATTTGAGAAATATTATTCCGACAGCGGAATATCGGCTGTCAGAATCGAGCGCGGAGCCGGGATCACACGTCAATCGCCGAATACATTTCAGAAGGTGTGTGCGAACCCTGCTTTATCGAGCTCGAGCAACAGACGACGTTGCGATATTTGATCGACGCGACAGAATGATTTCTCTGCGCCCTCGCTGGAATTCGCGAGAACTGAAATCGATCTTTGACGACTATCTGCAAAGTAGAGTCAACCAAGGATCTTCGTAATTACTCGCTGGAATAAAACGGTTGAGGTCTCAAAATGTTCGTTTTGAGTCAAGGAACAAACGCCTCCCCTTCGTAAGACGATTACGTGTACCAATTATTTTTTTCCCCTTACTTTCGTTAGGAGTCTCGCGTGGTAAGACAAACTGTTTTTTATTTGTTTCTTTTTTTTTCAAAATCGGGAAAATCGTGAAGAAAGAGGTTGTTCCTCTATTCATTTGTCATCGACTGTGCAAATTTCGTGATATTCTGTAGAGCCGTTTTCGAGATCCCTGGACACTTGTAATTGTGTTCTATTTTACCGGCCGAATGTTGTGACACATGGCCTTAAGTGTTTCCTTTATTACCTAGAAGTTTCCACTTCTAGGTAATAAAGAAACAAAAACACTTACAATGTGAGAGACAAAATGCGACGTTAAACATTTCAACGTTTTTGTACATTTTTTGCGGAGGATGTAACGACGAAATGTTTGACTCGTTATTTATTTTGATCTTGACGCAACTCCGTTGCCTTATTCGAGTAATGCTCGTTTCGTTGGACACAGGCATCGTAAATTATACTTGTTGCCTAATAATTCGGACACTAAAACACAGTGTGTCTGATTTTACGAATAAAAACGGGCAAAAGGTTTCCGCGGACCAACACGCAGTCACGGATTAATCAGCATACGGGGTTAAGGCTATCTCGAGATTCATGATATTACACTAAACGAATCGGTACTCGCATCTCTCTCACTCTCTCTCCCCCCCTCTCTCTCTCCCTATCTTTATTTATTTTCCACGTCTAGCGTGGGCATCAACAACGTACGTTATTTTCTTCTCAAAGGCAAAAATACATTGCCTCGCTGTGTAACGTCCAAGCTCAAATGCTTCGTTGTACAACATTCAATCGGATTTTTCGCTCTATCTGTTAAAGTGTTGAAAAGTCTTGGACAGTGGGGCATGCAAGACGGTGGCGGCGGCGGCGGCGGCGAGCTCGTTCCGTTCCAATAAATCCATTGACCATTCAAATCGATATAATAACGGAGTCGGGCGCGGGGACGAATGGCGCGGATCGAATAGTTAAGAGGACAAAAAAAGGCTACGTTGATGGTAAAAGATCGCGTCTTGGTATATACCTACATTAGTTTATTTGCAAGAGAAACGGCAGTACTTGCCGCAATGTGTTTGTCGCAGGGAAGCTTGCTGCCATCCGTGTCATTTTCAAACCCTCGATATACCTAATATCGATATGCGCGCGGTTTCGATACGCTCCGATGGTTCATTTTTTGGCCGCAATATGCATCAATCTATTGCCGACCGACAAAAAAGCCAAATACCTATCATTTTCTAAATAAGACGAGCCCAGATCACGCCCCCATTTGCCTTTCAGCAGACTACTTGGCCACCGTTTTGTTTGTTTGTTAATTCTTCCTTTTTGTTTTTGTCCTCGCGTTCTACTTGTTCTTCGAAATGATAGCCCGTTTCCCATGCACCTGTAGATGTATGTATCAACCTATTAAAGTCTAAATCAACAGGTCATTCGTGTACCGTTGTCACAACCATTCAGCGGCTTGTACAGAAATGTTTGCAATACAAAGTAATGTTGTTGCTTTTTGGACTTCAACAATACGCTGGCCACAATTTTATCGTGAACGCTAATTGAACTCGCTGACACGAATAACGGTGGGATTCATTTTCGGAACAAGTATCTAAAAAATTGTAATTGTTTCTTAACGCGCGTTTCGCCCTGCTTCAAACCGCTCACGTACTCGCAAGATCGTCAACGAATAACAGATAAATATAACGAGGTTTATGTTTGGATCACTTCAATTTCAACTGAGACACAAGGTACACACCGAGTTGAGCGACAGTAGCGATTTGTATATTCGAGTCATGATCGTTTTTTCCTCAGGTTCAACTTGATCTTTACTACAAAAGTTAGGACACGCACGCTGCTCCAACGTATCGTCCCCGTGTTTTGATGTTTTCTCTCGAGCCCGGACGGTGCGTTGTTCTCGCTTCATACGACAGTGCGGTTATCCTCCTTTGAAAAAGCCGGCACCCCCCCCCCCCCAACCCTTTTTACACACGCATAGGCATAGGCATATCACTCGCGTGGTAGTTTTGTTTTTCCAGCCGAAAAAATCAAGAGCGCGCGTCAGTTGAGACTCTCATCTCAAGCGGGGTGACAACAGTGCTCATAATAATTGCCAAATATTTGTAACATTTCTCAAATCGATCGACGTACTACCTTCGGTACCTTAGGATCATACGTCGGGAAATGGTCAAATTAGATGTCTTCATATTTGGTGTACAAGTGGTGGCTTTACGGATTTTTTAAATGAAACACCACATTCATTTGAAAGGTAGGAAATGATTTTGACTTTGTTCGGAACAATGCTCCGTCTCAAGCTACGACCTTTGTCCATCTTTCGGGCAATGAACGCGGATGCCACGCTGCTCGTGAAAGTCCACCGGTTTCCAAGCGAACAGCGCAGTTGTAGTACGGTTGTGCTGTCGCTGAAAAACCCCGTAATCGGAAAAAATTAGAAGACGGCTAATTTTTCGACAGGTGATTTTGTAGGTGCCGCCGGTGCTAAATCCAAGTTTGCCTAAAAATCGGGGTGTAGGGTTTTTTTAGAGGATGAAAAGGGATGAGGGTGGATTAATGCCAAACTAAAACCCCAACGAGGTCGGCGCCGTGAGATAAAATGTGCAGAAAAATCCAGGCTTTAGGTTTGTTCACAGCGCCGAAGTCGTGGAAGTTCATTTTGGGAGTGAAAAAGTAAGGTGAAATTTTGAAAAATCAGTTTTAATTCAATAACTCTTCAGAAAAAAATCGTACACTTTTTGTTCAAATGGGAACGTTACAGCCCTTGAAAAGACGCGTCGATCAAGTATTTGATCATCACTCTTCGATAATATCTTCAACCCCCAAAAAAATGGTTAAAATACAAAAAAAATTGTTTATTCAATAACTCAAAAAGAATCGATTTTTCGGGTATGGTTCAAATGTTCGAAATGTAGAGAATAAATTTCTCTACATTTTCGTTTCTATGGACCACCGAATTCGTGCGGTCAATAGTTTTCCCGGAATTTCATTTTGAATTTCCAACCCCCGAGGGGAGTTGGAAAATCAAAATTCAAGGGTGGTCCATAGAAACGAAAATATAGAGAAATTTATTCTCTACATTTTCGTTTCTATGGACCACCCTTGAATTTTGATTTTCCAACTCCCCTCGGGGGTTGGAAATTCAAAATGAAATTCCGGGAAAACTATTGACCGCACGAATTCGGCGCTGTGGAAGAATTTGTAGCTTGAACTCTCAGCTACATTTTTGTCCACAGCGCCAAACTCGTGTCTATTTTCGGTCAATAGTTGTCCCGGAATTTCATTTTGAATGTTCAACCCCTGAGAGCGGTTCGAAAAAGCAAAATTCAAGAGTGGTCCATAGAAACGAAAATGTAGAGAAAATTGTTCTCTCCTTTTCTCCCATTTAAACCATCCCCGAAAAATCGATTGTTTTTGAGTTATT